>SNQJ01S0147095.1:1796-12874 GCA_010110895.2 Picea sitchensis | reverse complement strand
TTGCAACCAATCTTCCTGAGTTATTTTCTGTGATTTTACATTTTCAGGAGTCAAATGTAAGAGTGTATCCTTGATCACACATTTTACTAACACTGATTCAATTATGATTCAAGTCTTCAACCTATAGAACATTCTTTGCTTTTACATTTTTTCTTCCAAGCTCTACTACACCTTCTCCAAGTATTTTGGTAGATGAGTCATCTCAAAATGCAACATTGCCACCCTTTCTCTTCAAGCTGATGAATTTGTCTTGATCCCCAGTCATGTGTGAAGAACACCCACTGTCTATGTACCATTCATCTTCTTCTTTACATTCTTCAATGGTTAATGCTATTCGACAATCTTCATTGTTTGGAATATCTTTCCTTCTCCATACTGTGGTTGGCATAGAGACATCTTCATTCATATATCTTCAATCTCGTGTTTTGTGACCAAGATAATTTCATTTGTAGCATATAGTATTTTTGTCCATCAATGGGTAAAATGAATTATAAATTATGTTGACAAATCCACGATTATTTCCATATCTTATATTTACACCATTCATGTTTCTAGCGTATTTGTTCCTTTCATTGATTATGCAATAAATTGCCTTATGTCCAAATTTTTTGCAAGTATAACAATGGCCAAGAAAGAAATTTTGATACCTGGGAGTAAGTGACCTTCTTTGTGATGTAGTCCATCTGGGTTCATGATCCAGTCTTCTGTAATTTCCTTCATATTGATTGAAGGTTCTTTGATTTCTGAAGGAAGGAGGATTCTTGGATATTCATCTCTTTTGTAATCATTCCTTCTTTCTGGTATCCCGGTCCACTTCTTATCAACTGTCTTTGTAGCTCTTTCTTCAACGTTCTTGTTGGTATTTGCATCTTCTTTGTATGAAGTTTCACCCATGCATCCAAGATGTGTTAATTCTTTTGGCACTTGAGAGTTTCTTAATCTCTTCCTCAATGAGACAACTTTTTGTTCAAGTTTCTCACAATCTTCATCTTTCTTTATCATTTGGACCTTCTTTACTTATGCTATTCTTCTTGCTTCTTCGAGTAGAGTTTTCAAGGAAATGGTTTCTTCTCTTATTTTCCGACAATCTTCTAATTGTTTCTTTAAGCTTACAACTGTCTTTTCATAACTACCCAATTCACTTCTTAGTTTTCTACATGTGTCTTTGAGCTTACTATTTTCAATCTCAACATGCTTCATTTTTTTAAGATTCTCATCTTCTTGTTGAATAATTTCTACTTCATGATTTTCTTCTTCTTCATTGTCATTTATTTCAATCCTTGGATGAGGACATTCAAATTCAACATGTCTTACTCCTTCACAATTAAAGCAAAAGAACTGACCTCTATTTTCTTCTTTGAAATCTGAGATGTTGTAATCTTCTTCAAATTCTTCTTCTTCTTCTACTTCTTCCCTTGCATAAAGTTCTTGTAGCTTGTCCCAAATCTCTTTTGTTGATGCACATGATCCCACCTTGGATTTCACTGAATCTGTCAATCCATCCATGATGTTATCTATTGCCAGTTTGTTGTTCCTTTTTGCATCCTTTTGAGATGCAGTCTTTGGTTTCTTCAAAGCATTGTATCCTGAAGCAACTGAGAACCAAACATATTCCCCAAGAGCTTTCAAGTAAGTTTCCATTCTATTTTTCCAGTATTCAAAATTGTTTCCATCAAATGGTGGAATCCCATTTGGAATGTTGCCTTCCATTTCTTCTTAGGATCTTCCTTCCAATGGTTAAACTATAATGAAGGTAACCCGCTCTGATACCAATTGTTGATACTGAGAGGGGGGTGAATTAGTATCAAATACAATTTAAAACATTTTTCAACTTATACTTAAACCATTCAATTATATCCAATGAGCAATGAACAATAGTATAAGAGTTAGACCAATACACAACAATACACCATGCACAATATATGAGAAATAATCAATAGTTATTGTTCAAGGCAAGTAATGAATTCCAAAGGTAGCTACATCTTCCAAATGTAAAGGGAGGGATAAACCTCCAAGAGGAAGATACAATCCTCCAATATCAAGAGAGAGTTGAACTCTCCATCCTTGCCCCTTCCTTCCACCCAAGAATATATGAGAGATAATAAAACTTTACATTAGATCATCACCATCAACCAATCATCACATAGAACCTAATAATGCTTCCTGAGACTTCTTCAATTTCTGCAATTCTTCAATTCTTGGAGTACTCTGATCCTGTAGATAACATTACTTAATGTATTATGTGAAACTCCTCTAAGTTTCACTCCTTGAATCCTCCTCAAAAAGAAGTTATAGAAAGAATGGTAGACTTTATTCAATTCTGGTCTATTCAGGAGAGTGAACTTGCACATAATTCCCCGCTCTCAATATTTAACATCCGATTATGAAACTCACCCAAAATCAACTACAATTTGTACTATTTAAAATGAAATTTGTCCCACGTCATTTGGATTCTTTATGAAGAAGTTATGACTGTTTTACCCAGAACACTTGTTTATTGACTAACTTCAGGACTGGTCACAAACCCTATCTTCCACAGAGTGTATCTCCATAATTATAGTGAATCAAGAGCTAGAATTTTTACCACAGGTACCTTGATATGTCTTCTCAATACCATAGCAATTTCATCATTTGAATCATTTTAGAAAAAACGTTATAGCAAAAATGGTAAGATGACCTGAAAATAACATACCTTAGAACACATCACCAAAAGTCTTCGTCCTCCCTTGAAATCCGGCCTTCTTTACTTCTGATTTTCTCTAAAATTCAACTTGTAATAAATGAATGTGTAATGATGTGTATTTGTACCATTTATGTCACTTCCTTTTAAAATTAGGGTCGACCTGGCACTTTCTTATTTTGTAATTCTTTTCTTTAATTATCTTCAGGGCCTACATATACTTCCTTCTTCAATTCACTTTGTCATCTTCAAAAATTCATTTCTTCTCAGCAATGAGGATCCATGTGACGTGCCACATACCACCAGAAACAACATCTCATCTCCAAATGCAACATTGCCACCCTTTCTCTTCAAGCTGATGAATTTGTCTTGATCCCCAGTCATGTCTGAAGAACATCCACTGTCTATGTACTATTCATCTTCTTCTTTACATTCTTCATTGGTTAATGCTATTCGACAATATTCATTGTTTTGAATCTCTTTCCTTCTCCATAATGTGGTTGGCATAGGGACATCTTCATTCATATATCTACAATCTCATGCTTTGTGACCAAGATAATTTCATTTGTAGCATGCAATATTTTTGTCCATCAATGGGTAAAATGAATTATAACCACGGTGACAAATCCATGATTATTTCCATATCTTATGTTTACACCATTCTGTTTCTTGCATATTTGTTCCACTTTCATTTATTAAACGATTAATTTTCATATGTACAAATTTTTGCAATTATAACAATGACAAGAAAGAAATTTTGATACACAGGGTAAAGTGACCTTCTTTGTGATGTAGTCCATTTTAGTTCACGATCTACCTGCGTAGTTTCCTTCATCTTGATTGAAGCTTCTTTGATTCTTGAAGGTGGAGGTCTTCTTGGATATTCATGTCTTTTATAATCATTCCTTATTTCTTGTATCCTAGTCCACTTACTCATCAGCATCGTGTAGCTCTTTCTTCCAACCTTCTTGTTGGTATTTGCATATTCTTTGTATGAAGTTTCACCCATGTGCATCAAGATATCAATTAATTCTTTTGGCACTTGAGAGTTTCTTCGGCTCTTCCTCAATGATAAAACTTCTTGTTCAAGTTTCTCACAATCTTCTTCTTTCTTTTATCATTTTGGACCTTCTTTATATGCTATTCTTCTTTCTTCTTCCCGGGTAGAGTTTTCAGGAAATGGTTTCTTCTCTTAGTTTCTGAAAGTCTTCTAATTGTTTCTTTAAGCTTATTTGTCTTTTCACTTTTGCCCAATTCACTTCTTAGTTTTCTAGGTGTGTCTTTGAGCTTGCTATTTTCAATCTCAACATGCTTCAATTTTTTTTAATATTCTCATCTTCTTGTTGAATCATTTCTACTTCATGATTTTCTTCTTCTTCATTGTCATTTCTTTCAATCCTTGGATGAGGACATTCAAATTCAACATGTCCCTATGCCTTCAAAATTAAATCAAAGATAAGCCGACCTCTATTTTCTTCTTTGAAATCACGAGGTGTTGTAATCTTCTTCTTCTGCTTCTTCCCTTGCATAAAGTTCTTGTAGCTTGTCCCAAAGATCTTTGTTGATACATGATCCCACCCTTAGATTTCCTTGAATCTATCAATCCATCGGATGGTATCTATTACTTGATTTATTTGTTCCTTTTTGCTTTGTTCTATGCTGTAGTCTTTGGTTTCTTCAAAGCATTGTATCCTGACTCAAATGAGAACCAAACATCTACCCCAAGAGATTTCAAGTATGTTTCCATTCTATTTTCCATTATTCAAAATTTATTCCATCCATCAATGGGTGGAATCCCATTTGGAATGTTGCCTTTCCATTTATTCTTAGGATCTTCCTTCCGATTAGTTAGCACATCTTGTGAAGGTAACAGCTCCGATACCAATTGTTGATAATGAGAGGGTGAATCAGTATCAAGAAGTACAATTTAAAACCTTTTTCAACTTATACTTAAACCATTCAATTATATCCAATGAGAAATGAACAATAGTATAAAGTTACACCAATACACCACAATACACATGCCGCAATATATGAGAATAATCAATAGTTATTGTTCAAGGGAGTAATGACTTCCCAAGGTAGCTACAACTTACAAATGTAAAGAGAGGGATAAAAAATCCAAGAGGATATACAATCCTCAAATATCAAGAGAATTTAACTCTCCATCCTTTCCCTTCCTTCCGCAGAATATGTGAGATAATAAAACTTTAGATTAAATCATCACCATCAACCAATCATCACATAGAACACGATAATGCCTCTTGAGACTTCTTCAATTTAATACAATTATTCAATTCTTGGAATTACTCTAATCATGTAGATAACATTACTCAATTTATTCTCTGAAACTCCTCAAGTTTCACTCCTTGAATCCTCCTCAAAAGAAGTTATAGAAAGAATGGTAGACCATAATTGAATAAAGTTTTATTCAATTTTGGTCTATTCATGAGAGTGAAATTTCACAGAATGCCCCATGCTCAATATTTAACAGCCAGTTTTGAAACTCACACACAAACAACTACAGTCCATACTCATTCTAATAAATTTTTCCCACATCATTTGCATTCTCTATGAATAATTTATGAATATTTTACACGGAACACTTGTTTTAGACTAGCTTCGGGGCGGTCACAAAACCACTATCTTCCTGAGTGTATCTCCATAATTATAGCTTGAATCAAGAGATAATTTTTTTACCACAAGTACTGTGATATGTCTTCTCATTACCATATCAATTTCACCATATGAATCGTTCTATAAAAACGTTATATCAAAATGGTAAGATGACCTAAAAATAACATGTAGAACACATCACCAAAGACCTCATCCTCCTTGAAATCCGACCTTCTTTACTTATGATTTTCTATGAAATTCAACTTGTATCAAATGGTGTATAATGATGTGTATTTATACCATTTATGTCACTTCCTTTTAAAATTAAGGCCAGGCGACCTTTCTTATTTTTGTAATTCTTTTCTTTAATTATCTTTCTAGGGCCTACATGTACTTCCTTCTTCAATTCCTTTGTCATCTTCAAAATTCATTTCTCCTCAATACTTGAGGATCCATCTGACGTGACACATGCCAGGAAACAAAATGATGTATAATATCCATCCATAGTTGTTGTATATCCCATGTACATTGTCCTTCATGTCCAAATACCTTCATCAATCTTACTTTTGATTCCAAAACCATATGACCGAGGTTGACATCAATGACAACAACAATCTTCAACAATCTCCTTTGTTATTGAGTAGCAACACTCATCTCCCATCATCATGATCCCAATTTCTCTCACCTTTGACAACAATGGCAAAAGGTTAGGATCTCTGAGTTTAATGGAAGATGTAACTCTCTTCTTTGGGGATGCTCCCCACACGAAGAGACATGTGGCACTCAATAATACTTCATCCTTATTTTTGGTCTTTGGGACTTTTCTTCCTTAGAATCCTTTTTATTAGCCAAGCCTGTATTCTCTCCTCTTCTTCGTAATGCAGGATGTATATGTTGTTAGGTCTTTTTTTTTCAATTGCAACCAATCTTCCTGGGTTATTTTCTCGATTTTACATTTTGAGTCAAATGTAAGAGTGTATCCTTGATCGGACATTTTACTAACAACTGAGTTGATTATGATTCAAGTCTTCAACCTATAGAAAAATTCTTTTCTTTTTACATTTTTTCTTCAAGCTCTACTACACCTTCTCCAAGTATTTGGTAGATGATTCATCTCCAAATGCAACGGTAATGCCCTTTCTCTTTAAGCGGATGAATTTGTCTTGATCCCCAGTCATGTGTGAAGAACATCCATTGTCTATGTATCATTCATCTTCTTCTTTACGTTCTTCAGCGGTTAATTCTATTCGAAATCTTCATTGTTTGAATCTCTTTCCTTCTCCATCTTGTAGGTTGGCATAGGAACATCTTCATTCATATATGCAATCGTGCTTTGTGACCAAGATAATTGCATTTGTAGCATGCACAATATTTTTGTCATCAATGGGTAAAAATGAATTATAACTTCTATTTGTCAATAGAAGTTATAATCCACGATTATTTCCATATAGTTTGTTTACACCATTCATGTTTCAGCGTATTTGTTCCTTTCATTGATTTTGCAATAAATTGCCTTATGTCCAAAATTTTTGCAAGTATAACAATAAACCAAGATAGAAATTGATACGATGCACGGGAGTAAGTGACCTTCTTTGTGACATAGTCCATGCAGGTTCATGATCTACTCTTACGTAGTTTCCTTCATACTTAGTTAAAGGCTTCTTTGATTCCTTAAGGTAGGAGGATTCTTGGATATTCATCTCTTTTTGTAATCATTCCTTCTTTAAGGTATCCTGGTCCACTTCTCATCAGCTATCGGGTCTTAGCTCTTCAACCTTCTTGTTGGCATTTCAATCTTCTTTGTATGAAGTTTCCTCATGCATCGAATGTGTTAATTCTTTTGGCACTTGAGAGTTTCTTAATCTCTTCTCAATGAGACAACTTCTTGTTCAAGTTTCTCACAATCTTCGTCTTTCTTTATCATTGGACCTTCTTTACTTATGCTATTCTTCTTGCTTCTTAATTGAATTTTCGAAATCGTTTCTTCTCTTAGTTTTACGAGAATCTTCTAATTGTTTCTTTAAGCTTGTCTTTTTCATAACCTGAAATTCACTTCTTAGTTTTCTCTGGCGTGTCTTTGGGCTTGCTATTTTCAATCTCAACATGCTTCATTTTTTCCTTCTCATCTTCTTGTTGAATCATTTCTGCTTCATGATTTATTCTTCTTCATTGTCATTTATTTCAATCCTTGGATTGGGACATTCCAAATTCAACATGTCCTACTCCTTCTGGGAAAAACTGACCTCTATTTCTTCTTTTAAATCTGAGATATTGTAATCTTCTCCAAATTCTTCTTCTTATTGCTTCTTTCCTTGCATAAAGTTCACGTAGCTTGTCCCAAATCTCTTTAAATTGCACATGATCCCACCTTGGATTTCCTTTGAATCGTCAATCATCGAGATGGTATCTGTGCCGGTTGATGTTCCTTTTGCTTCCTTTGGTTTAGCAGATCTTTGGTTTCTTCAAAGCGTTATATCCTGAAGAAACTGAGAAACAAACATCTTCCCCAAGATATTTTAAGTAAGTTTCCATTATATTTTCCCAATATTCAAAATTGTTTCCATCAAATGGGTGGAATCCCATTTGGAATGTTGCCTTCTTCTTCTTAGGATCTTCCTTCGAATGGTTAAAGCATCTTGAAAGTGGCAGCTCGATGCCAATTGTTTATCTTGAGAGAGTGAATCAATATCAAATTACGGCTAAAACCTTTTCAAGTATGTAAACCATTCAATTATATCCAATGAGAAATGAACAATAGTATAAAGAGTTAGACCAGCCACACCACGATACACCATGCGCAATATATGAGAAGTAATCAATGGTTATTGTTCAAGAAGGTAATGACTTCAAAGGTAGCTACATCTTCGAAATGTAAAGACAGGATAAACCTCAAGAGGAAGATATAATCCTCCAATATAAAGAGAGAGAGTTTAACTCTGTTTCCCCTTCCTTCCACCCAGAATATATGAGAGATAAAAACTTTATGTAAATCATCACCATCAACCAATCATCACATAGAACTGATAGTACCATCAACCAATCATCACATAGAACCTGATAATGCTTCCTGAGACTTCTTCAATTTCTACAATTCTTCAATTCTTGGAGTACTCTGATCCTATAGATAACATTACTCAATGTATTCTTTGAAACTCCTCCAAGTTTCACTCCTTGAAGCCTCCTCAAAAAGAAGTTATAGAAATAATGGTAGACTTTATTCAATTATGGTCTATTCAGGAGAGTGAACTTGCAGAGAATTCCCTGCACTCAATATTTAACATATGATTCTGAAGCTCACCCAAAATCAACTATAGTTTGTACTCCTTCCAATTAAATTTTCCCCACATAATTTGGATGCTCGATGAAGAAGTTATGATTGTCTTACCCGGAAAAACTGTTTATTGACTAGCTTCAGGACTGGTCACAAACCCTATCTTCCACAGAGTGTATCTCCATAATTATAGTGAATCAAGAGATGAAATTTTTACCACAGGTACCTTGATATGTCTTCTCAATACCATAGCAATGTCAACATATGAATCATTTTATAAAAAATGTTATAGAAAAAATGGTAATATGACCTGAAAATAACATACCTTAGAACACATCACCAAAAGACTTCATCCTCCCTTGAAATCCGACATTCTTTACTTCTGATTTTCTTTGAAATTCAACTTGTATTAAATGAATGTATAATGATGTGTATTTATACCATTTATTTCACTTCCTTTTAAAATTAGGGCCGACCTGGCACTTTCTTATTTTGTAATTCTTTTCTTTAATTATCTTCAGGGCCTACATGTACTTCCTTCTTCAATTCACTTTGTCATCTTCAAAAATTCATTTCTTCTCAACCATGAGGATCCACGTGACACGCCACATACCACCGAAAACAACATCTCATCTCCAAATGCAACATTGCCACCCTTTCTCTTCAAGCTGATGAATTTGTCTTGATCCCCAGTTATGTGTGAAGAAAATCCACTGTCTATGTACCTGTTAGCATCGGAAGTCACTCCTGGATTTCTTGTAGGAGAAGAGCTCGATGCCCATCAGTTTTTATGTCACGGTTTGATAGGTTGGTGATCAAATGGGTAGAGACTCGGGGTGATATCATTCTAACTCAGGGACTGGGCCTGGTACGTAAAGAACAAAGGAGGTCTGGAATCCTAACTTCAGCCAGTGGGCTGATTAAAAGATGAGTAGGTGGAAGACTTAGTGAGAAAGGTGAGCAAACGACTTTGGGCAATAGGATTTTGGTCGTTTGCAGAAGAAAGACTCTGAATGCAAGATCTGCTTGGTTCAGGGTCTCAAGGAACTGAGAGGGGGCTTGACTGGATCCTCCAATTCCAAGTCACTCAGCGTTGAGGAAATCACAAGAACCAGTTAGAGACAGTGCAACTATTACAGTGATCCATTACAACATCATACTATAATAGCTACGGCCCGACTGGATCCTCCAATTCCGAGTTGCTCTAAAACAGTGTAAACAAAGACATGAAATAAACTGGCATTCACAAGGCAAGAAGTCTCAAAAGTCCATACATAATCAGATTAACAGTGCTTTGTTAAAACTTTAAAACCGGGAGCTCTACTCAACCATCGATGCTTACAAAATAACAAAAACTAAGTCTATATACCCAGGAAAAATCGCCTAAGAGAGGCGCACCCAGTGACTCGTAGCTTGATGTCCCCTCAGTCAAACTCGTACTGATATCTTCCTTTAAGCACCATCTTAACTACGCATGGCCCCTGCAAAGAGGGTAGCTGAGAAATTAAGTGTTGGGCTAGTGTGCGCAGACTTCTCTGTCGAGCTAAGGACTTCGGCATGATGTCTTTGAGAAAATTGATGCACATGACTCCCTCAAGCAGATGGTTCGCCAGACCCTCCATCCCCTGCAGTTAATGAGTGAGGCAAGGTTTCAACCACCCTATCTTGTCTTCATTCACTCCGAGCAGGCACTAGGATTGAGAACAAGTTGAACTGGCACCTGGAGAACATAGTGATCCCTTCTGCAGTCAAACCCGGCGCTTCGGCTCCTTGCGCAGTTCTTTTTATCACCCCCAAGTGACCACGGGCTGTGACCCTGTGACTATATTCAAAGACGCTTACGGAATTTCGCGTATGGAAAGATTTAATCCTTACGCTTCAAAGTTGCGAGGGGTGAGGAGGTGAGTAGCCTAATCACGCACCTCGTGTCCCTTTTTGATGTACGGCTGAGATCTTCTAGACACCTCGCGACTCGCAACTGGGAATAGTTAATCTTTACGTTTCAAAGTTGCGAGGGGCGAGGAGGCGATGGAGCCCAATCGCGCACCACATGTCCCTCGGAGATATGACGGCTCCTACTTTTCCCGATACCTTTGTGGGCCCGGGAATGAATGCTCTCGACGCTTCGCGTGTTCTCCATGAAGACTTCTGACCATTTACCTCTTTGAAAATTTCTGTGCTATACTTGGCATGACTTGACCAACTCCGATATCCCGATAACCGTTGATCTGCTTCATGGATAGATCTCAGCTGCTGATGGAAAAACTTTGCCTGCTCGCTTGACTTGCTGATTGAAATCGAAATCCTTCCGCTGCTGTGTTCGGGCGCATCTCGTGTAACTTGCAGACCCGAATTCTTTCGAGCCCAAGACAAGAATTATCGCTAACATTAGGCTCCATGGGGGATAGAGTCGTCCCTGTGATGCTCTAAGAACTCATTCCGCAGCTTCAGTGCCTTGCTGTTGGTCTATGGAGTCATGTTGAAAACATCCCGCTGCTGAAAATACAGGCC
>SNQJ01S0147092.1:19038-33060 GCA_010110895.2 Picea sitchensis | reverse complement strand
AGTGAAATATGGTGTGTGTTTGGCCCGGTGGATTGTTGGTGGGTACCGCTGAGTGAAGGGGACGAAGGAGGTATATGACCTCCCCCATAAGGAAAAGCGTTAAAGGGAGCTGAAGTTCCCCCCTTAGGTCCTTGCAGAGGAGCATTAGAGCTCCCTTCCCCCAGACCTAAAGTTTGTAAAGTGGAGTAGGATAGTACAGGGCTTGTACCTGTGCTAGGAATCCCGTATGAGAATGGAGGGCCTGTCGCACTCTGCATGAAAGGAGCAGTGGTCGTTGCCAAAGATGGGATCGGACTACTTCTCGAGGTAGAGGTAGTCGAGACTGTGGTGGCTCGGACCAGCGACGGTGGGGTAGGAGGTGGACACACCCTGTGATGAAAACCAAGGAGGGAATATCAGGATTCCCAGAAGAAGAGATAGGATTTGCCTCCATTACTGCCCACTTAAAAGGTGTCGAAAGGTCCTTTAACATAGGTTGGTCAGGTGTGGTTTCTTGTGACCCGGTCACTTCAAAAGACCCTTGTTGGTATAGCTTTTGCCTTAGCGGTGGCGGGGGTGGCTCTAATGTAACCGGTGGCATGCCAAGAAGTCTTTATGATCTGAGGAGCTCATGATCCTCCACTGTGTGAGAAGATCAAAGACACACTAGGGCTTTCTATTCATTCAAAAACAACACACACTAGAAAAAATTCCCTACCAAATAAAACAAGCAAACACTAACTAGTTGGAAGAACAATTACAACAACCAACACTAGAGCAACTTACCAGTGCAAGTGCAACTCGAACACGGAAGCACCCTCCGGGTATACTCTGCAAAGTGTGGCCCGATGTCTATCCTAGGTACCGTGGTATACCCCCGCATTCACCTGTGTATGTCTCTAAAAAAGATAGGAAACTAAGTTGCCAACGCGCGAACAATCACCAGGCGAGTACAGTCGACAGTCAGGTAGACCACAATGAGCAGGGTATCAAGCCCGAAACTTGTCAACGGTATCGAAAGAAAGTGGTCTGGAAGAAAACTAAGGACCTCGAACGGATTCGAGACCCATGAAGCTTCGTGGCAAATGCAATCAACGGAATCCCAAGACAAGCCCTTTATATGTGTTCTCCACTACGATTGGTCTGGCTTTGGAGGGGTTATCTCCGCTACCTTTTTGCACGCGAACTCATGTTTAGCCCCTGTGTTAGAGGGGGGTCCCAGATAACTTTCACGATATTGGACTTTTAACACTCCCTAGATCAAACTCCAATGTTTGATTTCATGGCCTTGAAGAGTTTCATCTCCAACCTAATTCAAGGCCCTAACCCTAAACTAGTTGGTTGACCCTACAAACATAAAAATTCTAATTAATTTTAGATTTAGCGTTGATTTTTATGGCTTGTATTAACTCAAAGGTTATGAAAGTTAAACTAGTGATGTTTTGAGAGACGAAAATAAAGATAAACAGAAAGTTGGAAACAAAACACTTCTTAACAACTTCAGAATTGCTCTTTTAAATTCTTTAACCAACTTTTCAAATAAAATTTTCTAAGATCTTTGAACAACAAACTCAAAACAGGATTTCACTCGACTACGAGCTACTTATCGTCTAAGTAAACCATCAAGAACTTATGAAATAAAAGACTTTTCCTAGTTACTAATGCAAACCAACAACTATTTAACCAAACAAAATAAAATATTTTTTTTATTTTATTTGAATGCTCAAAAAACAAAAAGGAAAAATATCAACAAGTAAAGACCATGAAAACTTCCGACCTAAGCGCAGATCGCAAAGAGTCACTTTAAAAAAAAAAACTTACAAGAAGATTAAAATGGACTCTCAGACTTGTCTAAAAACCCTATAAAAGGAAAATTTTGAGGAAAACTTCTTAATGAAAAAGGAAGTTATTGTTGTGATCAAACCTAAGTTACTGACCGCTATGACAGAGACCCAAAAATCTGATAGGTATAACTCTTGACAAAGGAAAGGATGATTGCCTCTCCTTAAACAAAAAAATTCTCAATAGGCACGCTGCTGACAGTTCAATAGCCAGCGTGTGCACGAGAGCTATGTAAAGTCGGGGTGCATGTACATGCATGCAGACTTTATGTAGGCCAGGTGTACTTCTGAAACTCTCAAAAAATGAAAAGAGAAGAAACCAGGAACTGGCAGAGACTGCTGGTATTGAGGACCAGAGGCTCTTGAAGACTTAGAAGCTCACTTTGATAGAAAAAAGAAAACAATTCAAAGAAAATTTTAAAGAACAAACCAATCTGAGGTGGAACCTAAGTTATAAACTAAAAACAACAAATACTAGAATGAGTTCCAGAAAACCCCTAAGAAGGATTACTTCTGACAGGGGAGAGGATGACTACCTCCCTAGAAGAAATTTTCTGAAATCATACACGCGACTGACACTTCCTCAGCTAGCGTGTACATCCGGGTTGTGTGAAGGTAGGGCGTGGGTACACGTGTACAGACCTTATACAGACCACGTGTACCTCTGTGGGTCCCGTAAAAAAAAATCCATTCAAGCAAAGAAATAGATATAACTGGTATGGAAGACTAGAATCTCTATTAGCTAAGACTTTTGCAAAAACTTTAAAAACAAGGAATGAAACCGGTTTTAAAAATACCCAAGAAAAAATATTCCCAAAAACCCTAGAGGTTCCCCAATATGGTCGCCAATTCTGTTGTGAGTGGGAAATCCCCCCATGGACTAGCACTTAGGGTTTTATCATGCAAGAAGAAAAGACCTAAAGATTCCTACTTTTTACCGTCATCCCAGACCTAATCCCCATTATTCTTAAGCAAATACGTAGTTAAGAAGATCAAGTGAAGATACCTTATTTCCAGCGTTTGATATCAATCCCTCTTCATGCGTGGTCACTCTTTGACTACAACTCTCCTCCCAATGCTGACCTGCATTCACAAAAGACAAACAAAGAACTCCACATACATTTGATCTATACATTAATGGGTTAAAGATTTAATCAACATGTACGCAATAGACAATGAAAACCTCATATGGTGGGACAGGAAAAGTACTTCTTTATTATTAACTTCACTAAAGCAACTTACAATGATGAAGTCGTCCACTTCTCCACGAACCTGGTCATGGGATCCTCTTCAATTGTCCTCCAACTGCTTTTCTCTATACTTCTCTTTGCACAAGGATGTCTAAAGGTTGGGACAAGGGGAATGCTCAATTGGGTATAGTCTCTTTACTATGATTTTCCTCCTTTCAAATGGGACCCTTACCCCTTCTTTTATAGGCTAGAAGGAGCTAGGTATTTGGTCGAATGACCGGCCATGCATGGTTGAAAGGTTTAGTGAACTTGCCCAAAGTTGTGTGTTTCGTCAACAACTTTCCTTTTTCTATGCTTTTGTAGGTACACGCGGGCTATATTGGAGCAGCTAGCATGTACACGTGTGCAGTAATGGAGCAAGGCACGTGGGCCTTTATAAAGGGGGTTTTTTAAGAAGAGTTGTTCAATAGTGTTTTGGCAAAGAAGGAGTCTGAGATGGCCTGATGCCAGGTAAGTATATCTGGTGCAAATTAGGGTAATAACACTCAAGATAGGAATAGAGGATGGTACTATGGTGGATAACACTTGTCAAGAAATTTGTGCACAATTTTCTCAATTTCATTATTCTGGGAAAAGGGATGACGATATCGGTGGACATTGGGAGGAAGAATTCCCAGAAATAGAGGAATGGAATTATCATAAACACCACGGGAAGGGGGGAGGCAATGGGGAGTGGAAAAAATATTTTGGTGTTTGGAGAGTACAGATTGGAGGTCAGGATGCACAGATGGTGTCTCAAGGGATTGAATGGCATTGAGTTGGGAAATATTAATGCTTGAATGGCCTTTTTTGAGGATATTTTCCATTCGATGGGAACTGATGATCTCAAGTGAGCCTATTGTGATTCCTTGGAACTTATACTATTGGCCATCCTGTTGAAATTGCACGGTCAATTCCTTAAAATTCACGAGGATGGGACCAAGAGTGCATAAACCATTATGCACCCAACACAATTTCGCATCCACCCATGTCGATAGCAAACATATTATATTTCAGGCTGTACCGACCAATTTGGAGACGCACATTTTCACAATGCCCCCCACATTTCATGGAACCTCCATTGGAAATCATGACTTGAAAATTGTTGATTACATGGATATAGCAATGGGTTTCTTAAGTAATGTGTTGATGAATGAAATTATGAGTGCTACCACTATCAATGAGAATGATGACCTTCTGATTTTTTATGTATCCAATTATCTTGAGGGTTTGGGGAGCAGAGAATCTAGTGAGTGCGTTTAAGGAAATGATTGGTTCAACTTCTGGTGAATCATATGGCGGAGTGATATGAACTAGATCAAGGACCTCGACTGCAGGAGAAGCCTCAGTCTCTTCATCAACAACATCCTCAAATATGGCCATGAACAACTTATGTTCCTTACATTTGTGCCCAGGAAAATATTTTTCATCACAATTATAGCAAAGACGCTTGAGTTGGCATTCATCCATTTATGCCCGGGTTAATTTTTGGATCTTGAGAGGGGTGGGATGAGAGGTAGGAGTAGGAGGGTGAGGACGTAGAGGGAAAGAAGGTTTGTTGTTTTGGTAAAAAATAACTTGTTGGGATTCCTTGGCACGTTGAGTAGCTTCCAACCAAGTTTGGGGGTGAGTCATGAGGACTTGGGAACGGATTTCCTCCTTGAGGCCATTGATAAAGCATTCTTCGAAAAAAGTACCAGACATGCCCTTTGTTCTGAAAGTTAATTGCTTAAATTCCACGATAAAATCTTCCATGGTACTGGATTGTTTCAATTTGATCAAATGGCCCAGGGAGTGTGTATCAGTGTCAAAGCGATCATAAAGCTCAACCACAAACTGTGTCCAGGCTACATATCCTTGGAGTAATTTTTGACACCATTGAAAATGTTCAGGATCTAAATAGAGGACATCATAATGAAGTCTAGCCAATTCATCAATGATTCCATGCAAGGAGAAGTAGTGTTCCATTTGAGTGAGCCAACCAGTGGGATTTGAGCCATCAAATTTATTCATCCCGACTCATGGAAGACATAGATCATGATGAAAAGGGTTGGATTGAAACTACTGGGAATTGGAGGAAGCTATACCTTTGAGGTTAGAAGGTGGGTCATATGATTAATGGAGTCCATGAATGGGCAGTTTTTCCAGGACCTTGGCAGCAAACAAATCAAGATGAGATTCAAGGTGGGAATTGACATCCTTCCTCAATTCCTCTTTCATGTGGTCAATTTGGGAGAAAATGTGGGTGGTGATGCACTTTTCAAGATCTTGGTTGTGAGTGGTGGCCATGGTGAGGGGAAAACACAGGAAGAGGTGGAAAAGAGAGGTAGTGTAAAAGGGTGGGTGTCTCCACGGAAATAAAAGGCTAGAAATGATAGGTATTACTAGGATCAGGACAAAAAGAGGAGTCCAATGGAATAGGTCCCTAGTAGAGGTGTCGGGAGGGGTCGTGACCACATGAAAAAAAAGACTGAAAAATGATATGTATCACTGCAATCAAGAGGAAAAAAGGAGTCCAATGGGCTAGGTCTCAAATAAGGGTGCAGGAAGGCAATGGATATTGTTTATTTTGTGTCTTTTTTTATCCCAAGGGTTAGGGTATTCAAGGTTTCTATAGAAAAGGGTTTTCCCTATGCTATAGATCTTTGATATAGGTGTGGGTTCCAAAAGTAGTACTCGGCCCAATATCTCAAGGCACCAACTAAGGAGGCTAGATCGTGCCCTTAGCCATACTAACTGACTACCCAGGTACTAGAGAGTATCTTCCTAAGTCTTGTTATCAGTGGAACTATAGCAGTCGGGCAGTCGATTGGTTTATCTATGGAGGGCTTCAAGAGATCTAGGATGATCCATATATAGGTGTTGTCTGATTTGCTACAACTTGAAGGGGTACCAACAAGGGTTACAAGGGTGGCCAACAATATGCACTTAAGTACCACTTGTATTTCATGCATGTATGATTCTCTGACCGTGGATTTATGCACCGAATGACATATATTTGTAGATTTAAGATGTCATAATATGTCTCTACCTTGAAAAAAATAACCCATAGTTTTTTTCCAAGGAAAGTGCTCCGATACCACTTGTAAGGTACCAGATCTATTATAATAGATGAAAACATAAATATTGCAGAGAATAACAACGAAACAACACAATAGATGAAACCACAACACCAAAATAATACCTTTATTGATAGGAAACAATGTTCACTTGCCTCTTCGAGGGGGAAACCTCCAACATAGCAGCTCTCTATTACAATAATTATGAAGAAAAGACTTCCCATGACTCCTACTCTTATTTATACTAATTCTATCTTCTAAAGATCATTATAGAGGAATATTCTTCTAGAAGCAGAAGCTTCTATTAGGTATTCTTACATTGACTTATTCCACTTTATTAAATAGGCCTTATTACTAATGTCGGCCTTTATTACATGGAAATATATTATTCTATCTATGTGTGGGGTTAGGGAGGTTAGGTCCCTAACAAAATATATAGTCGGTCAAAGTTCTGGTCAACGGGGTTAAAAATTCAAAGTCAAAGGTGACACATGTCACCACTGGAAGGGTGACACGTGGAACTTCTATACAATATCATATGATGATGATGTGGCAACACCACAAAGAGCCACGTGGTATATCATACAGTTGACTTGGAAAGGTGACAAGGAAACTAAGTGGACTAATCA
Source organism: Picea sitchensis (assembly GCA_010110895.2). Classification (NCBI taxonomy): domain Eukaryota; kingdom Viridiplantae; phylum Streptophyta; class Pinopsida; order Pinales; family Pinaceae; genus Picea; species Picea sitchensis. The sequence continues at coordinate 26,323 of SNQJ01S0147092.1, read as the reverse complement.
AATCATGACACATGGTATGAGTGGACCAATGAGAGGCTGCCACGTGGAAGCCTCCCCTTGGCCCTTTATGGATAAGGTTGTTTAAAATTATGGTTGCAACCCCGGAGGATCGAAACCGGGTCTTCCGCCTTCTAGCCCAACAACCTCACCATTACACCATACACTTGATTCTTAACCATATGGGGCACGAATTTTATTTAAAGGTGTTAATTGGTATGTTCAGCTAGAAAAAGGGCTGAGGGATTATCCCTAGCCCTTGGTATATTCACATCCGTTATAACCATTCCCTAAAAAAGTGTGGGGAGCTAAAAAACTATACCTCTGAACTATGTAATAAACATTTGATATATGGTTATAAAAAAAAAATGGTTGGGGAGAGGTTAATGGGCTCAAACCCGTGACCTCCTCCCCACCATACTTATGCCTTAACCACTTCTCCTAGAGCACTCTCTATTTCAGGATGCCAACAAACCTTTAATTAAGGTTTCCAATAGTTGCAGAAGAAGGTTCGGGCCTACACCCTATTTAACCAGCACGTGGATCGAGACACAACAGATCATTGCAGAGTCTGATTTGGGTCTCAAATTTTGTGCTAGGGGTATCAAGACTTCGGGATTGCATCATAATGCGTTCCTAATGGTTCCTTAACAAAAATATATGAATTTAGTACTCATTTTTCTCATAATTTCATAAGGGATTTGATGGTGCGCTATGTTTCTGAGTTTGAGCAATGAGTAAAAAGGTCATTGTAAAAATAAAATCATTTGAGCATTATTAAAGTGGTCTCAATTGGAAGTGGACCCAGAGACGTAGCCCAAATTGGGTGAATTTTGTTAGCAAACTTGTGTATGTGGCATATTATTGTTGTTCTATTTCACTCAATTATGTTACAAGTTATGTGTCTTTAAAGTGGACTTGGATATATAAGTAAATTCACATATATTATGCAATCATTCAAACGATCATTATTATTTCGAAATCAAGTTAGATTATTATGTGTATTAAAGAATAATTAACGTCTAAGGTTTTTTCGGATCAAGTTGGTATCTGAGCTAGGTTTGACAAGTGTTTGTGAGTGAATGATTAAAAGGTCCAAATCCAAGCGAGGAGAAGGAAAGCTTGCAAGTTACAATCCAGAGATTGGTTCAAGAAGCTTCACTCAAAGAGGAAAGATTAATTAACCAAGAAAATTGGGTCCTTATGACTCTAAACATGATTTCTTCGAGGATTTTAACCTAATGAAATCCATGGTGAAATAAATGTATGAGGTTCGAAAGAAGGCCAAGGAAGAAGATACATCGGAGAAAGTTGAACAAGTTAAAGATGAAGAAGGAGGTGAAGGTGGAGGACCTTCAGAACCATCCTCAGCATCTTCATCATCTTCAAGTGAAAATTCCTCACATAAGAAGAAGGCCACTAAGAAGTCTTCTCATGCTCATAATATTCCTTTATTAAAATTGGATGTCAATTTTGAATTGTCGATCTATGATGGATAATTAAATGCAGAAAATTTGGACAATTGGATCAAGTAGATAGAAGTCTATTGCGTACAAAATATCATGGATGACATTGCAAAGATAGAGTTGGCTAGTCTTTGTCTGAGTGGCACAACCTTGATATGGTGGGAGATTAATACACAAGTTGATTTTGTTCAACATGGTAAAGTAATTTCTTCTTGGGATGAATTTAATGATGCAATAAAAAAATATATATCCATTAGCTTATGTGCAAACTGAAATTATGGAATGGCAACATCTCAGACAAGGCAATGGAAAAAAGTTCAATTATATACACAGGAATTTAAGAAGAAAGCAATATCCTTAGGAATTTCATTATATACCCGTGAAACTCTTCTAAATTATATTGGTGGCATGCACACCTATCTTTGACACAATATCTTGATGTTTAATCCTACTAACATTGATGAGTGGCAGGTACATGCTACTCATATTGAAGCTAGTAAGGGAAAGCATGTGATTGAGTATAATAAGCCACACAAGTTCGAGAAGAAATCTAAAGGAAAATGGAAGAGTAAAGTCTGATTGATAAATAAATTTGAAGAGAAACCTACATGTTCTCACTTAGCCGAGGGACATGAGGAAGCACATTGTTGGAAGTTGCATCTAGAGTTAAGAATGAAGTGATTTGGTGGACAAAGGAAGCAAAATATTGTTTCTTCAGCTCAACAAGACATGGGATCATATTCAAGAGATGAATCTAAGATTATGGCAATAGGAAGAAAAGGTATATCTACTAACAATATTTTAGTTCAATCCGCTAAGATGGAAAGTGTTCTTGATCAAAGAAAAGAAGCGAACTTTTTCATGTCAGGGTAATGGTCAAGCATACAAAGATAGATACTTTGTTCAGCAGTGGATCTCAAGTTTGAGTAATATATACGAGCAATTGTTAATAGTTCAATCCGCTAAGATGGAAAGTGTTCTTGATCAAAAGAAAAGAAGCGAACTTTTTCATGTCAGGGTAATGGTCAAGCATACAAAGATAGATACTTTGTTCAACAGTGGATCTAAAGTTTAATTAATATCTGAAGCAATTTTTAATAAGTTTGGTTTAAATATGACACCTCATAGAAAACCATATCCATTACTTTGGGTGTGTGATGATGCTAAGTTGCAGGTGACGAAGCATTGTAAGATTATATTTGCAATTACATCCCAGTTCTTTGATGAGGTTGAGTTAGATGCTGTGCCTCTTGAAATTTGTGGCATAATCTTGGGTAGTCCATATCTATTTGATAGGAAAGCTATATTTTATCATGAAGAAAACAAATATCACTTTTTTAAGTATGGGATTGAATTTATTGTTAGAGCTCATCGTATCAAAACTAATGTTTCTTTAATGAGCATAGGGAAAATTAAGAGACTCTTGAGTGCAAGTAAATATTTTGTTCTCATGATAGTGAAAAAAAAAAAAAAGATATATCAGATTCTTTATCAGGTTGTGATCCAGATCATAAACATGAGTTGGTAAAATTCATACCTAACTATGATGAGTTATTTGAGGAACCTACAAGGTTGCCTCCTAAGAGGGAGGTTGAGCATGAAATATACTTGCAGTAGGATTCTCCTCTTCCTAACATTGGTATGTATAGGTAATTAGTGATAGAGAATGTGGAGATAAAGAAGCAAGTTCAGAAGTTTCTCGATAAAGGAACCATCAGACCAAGTTCCTCTCTGTGTGGTCCTCCTATTGTATTAGTTCCGAAGAAATATGGTACGTGGAGGATGTGTATTGAATTTTGAGCATTGAATAAGATTATGGTAAAGAATCGATATCCTCTTCCTAGAATTGATGATTTATTAGATCAGTTAAAGAATGTTTTATATTTCACTAAGATATAATTGAGATAAGGTTACCATCAGATCAGAATTGTAGAAAGTGATATATGGAAAACCACTTTCAAGACAAATCAGGGGTTGTTTGATTGCTTGGTTATTCCATTTGGCTTATGCAATGCACCTGCAACATTTATTAGGGTAATGAGTGATGTGTTAAGGCCTTACATAGATTACTTTTTCATTGTTTACTTAGATGATATTTTAATCTTTAGTCGAAGATGTGAAGATCATATAATGCATGTCAAGACAATATTTTAACTTTTGAAAAAGGAGAAGTTGTATATAAAGATGTCTAAATGTGAGTTTGGAAAAAATTCTCTGGTATATTTGGGTTACATTCTAGAGAATGGTCAACTAAAGATAGATCCCTTGAAAGTGGAAGTTATTGTAAATTGGCCCAAGCCAACTACTGCCATAGAAGTCAGAAGCTTCTTAGGAGAAATACAATACTAGAGGAAATTCATTACTAATTTCTCTTTCATAGAAGCTCCTATGCATGCATTAACAAGTGTGAAACAAGTCTTTAAATGGGGAGGCAAGTAGAAGAAATCATTCGAGAAATTGAAGGAAAATATAAGCACCACACCAGTTTTAATTATTCCAAATCTACAACATCTATTTGAGATTCAAACTGATGCAAGAAGATATTCCATGGGAGCATTCTTAATGCAATGAGGTAAACCGGTATGTTATCATTCTGATAATTTTACTTAAGAAGTAATTAAATATTCAATATATGATAAGGAATTGTATGTGTTAGTACAAAGTGTGAACAAATGGAAGCATTACTTAATGGGAAATGAGACAATGATTCATACAGATCATCAACCATTATAGTATTTACAGTCACAGACCAAGATACAATAGTCACAACATTTCAAATGGATGTGTTTCTTACAAAAATTTCATTTTTTTATTAAGTATAAGAAGGGTTTTCATAACAAGGTTGCAGACATTTTATCAAGACCATTGATCAATGCATCTACAATACTAAGGTATAATCCCTTAGCTCATGAAAGTTATGTTGAAAAATATACAAGGGATGATGATTTTAAAGATGTGCATGAAGCATTAACTCGTGGAAATCAGCAGTTAGATTATCATGTGAATGACAATTTGTTATATCATATTGGAAAGCTTTGTATACTGAGGGATGAAAGAGTAAATGTAATAATAGAAGCTCATACATCTCTCATTTCTTGTCATTTCTTGTCATTTTAGGGTTGGTAAGACAGTAGCATAGTTAAAAATATATTTTCATTGGCCTCGAATGAATGAGACATTTTCCAAGTATGTAAAAGGGTGCGTTATGTGTGCCACAACTCAACGGTTAAACTAGTTAAATTGCCTATTTAGTTAAGTTAACTAAAACTCAACCAACTTTTTAGTTAAGGGGGAAAAGTAATAAAATCATAATAAGGGTTTTTAATCAATAATAACTAGTAGGTGGGACCCCTTGTGACTCCATTTAGTTCTTTAACAAGCATAACACAACTAGTTAATCAATCAAACACATCCCTCCTTGTGGCTCCCATCATTACTCGCATAATTTAACAATTTATATCAATGATAATTGAAATTATATCCAAAAATATATTATCCATATATCCAAAAATAGTGTGTTGTCCAAAATTTTAGAAGTCAATTGTTCTCAACAATCAATAAATAAAAACACTTAAAACCCAAATTTKCCACTCTGGGAGGAAATCTTCCCCTTTTTGTTTTTGTCACCCTTTGATTTCTCWGAATTTTCCTTAGGCTGTGTGGAGCCTTTAGGCCTAATCTCAYTGATAACATGAGAGAAATCATCTCTCAAATGCATGCGGGAGGACACAGAGTCATTTGAGGGAGAGGAGGGGGAAGAAATGGATTTTCCTTTATCAGGAGCATGGTGGGGCTAGGTTTTTAACCTTTTTCTTTCATGGGAATACTGTACTGGTGAGTGGGCAGGGGTAGCTTGGACAATTTGATTAACCCCGGATCACAATTTTCCAACCAACTCAATCAAACGAGTTCAATATAAGTACTCAAAGAAATTTTCATAATCACTCAACCAATCTATGACAGTCAACAAGATGCCCGGCAAGAATGAGAACAGTTGGGGATTATTAAAATTGGGCTTTGTAACAAAAAATACAAAGAAGTAATCAAGATTTTGCTCAGTCATCAAAATCACAGAGAGACTGGAGGTCAAACATATCAACCAAGGTCAGAGACCCTTCAATACAAGCACGGTGGAACCACAGGGCTCCTTATAACTCTCAGTCTATGCAATGGCACAACAGTTCAATGACGGGTAGTGTAGGAAAATGATGCAGAGGAGAAGTGAATGTCCATTGGATAGTGACAAGTACCCCAGATCACATAGAGGTATACTCTGTTCATTTCTCAAGGACTGAATCAATGGATAACAATGCCAGTGGGAATGTTGTCCCGAGGCATAACTTATATCACCGAACAACCATATATCTTGGAATAATGGCCACCCTATAACCAACTTTTGAGATACGTTGATGCCAAGACCATAAAATAATCCCACGACCATGACTCTAGAAAATACACAGTGACCAAAAGGCAGTCCGAAAAACATACACAGCAACCACATAGCAACTCAAATACGACTGGTCATGGCTACCCTCATAACTGTAAGGAAGCGGCCAGCAAGGATAAATAGAGTGAAACCCTCCAACAAAAACAGTGTGATAATACCCATATCCACTTAAAAAATATAGAGATCCATTCACCACACAGAACAACCAGCGAATGCACAACTCAACCAACTAATTCCTTTACTTGCAAGCCGAATAGCCACACAGTCATTCCAGAGAGAAAACCCATACATTTACACAGTTGCAATTCTGAGGAAAAACACAAACCAAAGCATTATTGAGCCATCATTCGTTCATACACAGAGTGAAATTCATAGATGGGTGAAAATAACCATACATGTAACCAATAGCTTTAAAAGGGGTGAGTTGGTTGAGCACTTCCTTTCTAGTCTTGGATCTCGAAGCTTAACCACCAGCAAAATGAAATGCAACAATAACCATACTAGGGTGACGGCCCGATGGGGGAAGTATGGAGTGGTGTGAATTTACTGCACATCGCTTCCATCTTCCTCTTCATTAAATTTTGAAGTAGACGACAGCCAACAATCACTAATACATTAGCCATGTCATTAATTCCAAACCATTGAAATCTGCGACCACATTGCTTGCCAAATGCGCCACCCAAAGTTCATATTAACCATTTCCAACTTCCATACCATACCATATATCAAATGTGCCCAATATAACTCAATCGAAAATCGCATAGCCACTAACCATTTGTAGTTAAGATTAATACTAACTTGTTTTCATTTTAATTCCACATAACTTCTAACATAGCATAGTATAGGCCCTTTCTTTTGGATTTTTTGTACGTCTCTTTCCCATTGCTTTTGTTTTATGTTGTCACTAACATATCTCTTGTGCATGTGTATCCAGCTAATAAATCATGGTGACATGATCGAACATAGCACTGTAAATATATGTGAATCATAACATAAAATTAAAGCTTCGAATAACAGAGCATCCCAAAAATGCATCATCCACCTGTCATTATGTCAAAATGAAACCAAGACTCCATCATCAAATATATAAGACCATGTAAGCAGCATCGAAACAACCTTAAAATGTGTGATATGACTATCTCCGAACCTCCAGTCTACGAGGGGGGCCCACCTACTAGTATTATATCTTATTAGCATAGTTTAAATAATATGCTTTAGCAATACTTTGTGGGATAAATTCCTCGTTGCAATTTGTATCGTTAACACGTTGGTTGCTGGAATTTCCCCCTTTGCGAGTATTTGGGTTTCTTGTACTAGTAGTATTTCCCCCAACTATGTGACTAGTTGGGTGAGTGGGTGGTTGAGCCACTGGGTG
>SNQJ01S0147091.1:17292-41097 GCA_010110895.2 Picea sitchensis | reverse complement strand
TATACTCTAGAACTATTATCATATCCCATATTAAAAATAACATATCGCTTATATACCATTAATCCATATTTATGTCTCATCTTTTAGAAAAGAATATTCTTGAATCACAAAACATTTATAAATTCGTAGAAATATACTTCATCTACCTATCCCTTTTCAATTATTAATTTACAATTAAAATCTTAATTTCCAAATTATCAAATAATACCAAAAGACCCATCAAAGTCCTCAACTCACAATAATATGCTCAATTATATAAAAAAAATAGTTTTGTGTGTTATTATAATAAATTTGTAAACAATTATGTTCAAATTGTGTTTCTAATAAAAACATTATTACAAAATTCTTGTATCATCATTAACAATACTAATAAAAATAAATAAGTAAATAAATAAATATTGATAAAAACAATCGTGATGGGTTAGCTTGAGTGGTTGAGTGATGTGAATTATGTGGAGGAGGTCAGGGGGTCAATTCCCCAGTCTGGATGCCTCTGTAATATTTTTGTTTGAACGCACAAATGATTTATGTTAGAAGCCTCTATGTCATGTTCTTGGATTGAGAAATCATTGCCTTCTTACTAGATAAATTCCACCTTGTAAAAAAGAAAGTGAAAGAACAAAAGTAGCAGCATCTCACAAACTAGGAATAGAAGGCCGAAATAAATCAATTAAAAACATTAGGTCTCACCTTCATTCATTTGAACACTCAAACCTTCCTACACTATGCTAACATGAAGTTTTAACTACATGCATTAACAACCCAGTAATATAAAGAAGCACACAAAAAATTAGACATCATGCTTCCATAGTCACCTTCAAATTCATATTATTGAATACCAAGAATATTATTATCAAAATACCATAATTTATAAAGTGGATAATATATAATATAAATAAGGGAAATAGTTGTGAAGTAGTTAGTCCTTGCCTTATTGAATAATAGAAAGATTTGATAAAATTAGGTAGGTATACTATGAAGACTAATACTAATAATAACACTTCACAGTCTCTACCAATAGGGATTAGTCAGTATTAGTATGCTTGGCTCTTCTCCCATTTATAAATTTATATCAATCTAGTTTTGAAAAAATTAATTTATGATTTACAAAACACATTAATATTAATATTATGTAAAAATTAAAATGAATTAAAAATAATATTTAATTATATCCTAATAAATTCAATAACAACATTACAAGAGTTGCTATAATTAACGAACAATTGTTGATATAATTAAAGGACAAAGTTCATTAAAGTACATCCAATAGCAATATAAGTTCATTAAGGAGATTTTTAATTGAGAGATTCCATTTAGGTGACTTGTCATCAAATTTGTTTTGTTACTAATAATAAAATTATTGTTTCATGACCTAATTAGAATTGTGTTGCTAATAACAAAAAAATTTAGGGTTGTGGGCTACTTCAACTCCAAGCTAATGAGATAGCTCATTTGCTAATTCATTTAAAGAGAGAAAAATAAGGAAAGACCTCATTTAATACTTAGAAAATAATTTTTTTTAAAGAAAAGAAAGGAAAGACCTCTTTTATTGAAGACCATTCGAGGTCAGACTACCATGTATTTACTATTGCCTGATATTTACTATTGCCTGATATTTACTATTGTATGATATTTAAGAGGCCTCCGTTGATAGAATCTAAAAGTACACACAAGGTTACAAGGGGTCTTTGACTTGTTAAAACAGAAGAAATCAACGACCATTTCTCTAAATTCCCACATCTCCATGTCTACCAATTATGTTGTTTCAGTTCTGCAAGGGTCCCGTTATTTTTCTGCAACCACCACCATGTAGTTCAAGTAGAGATGGGAATTCTGGAACTTCATTCATTCCAATTGAAGGATTTGTCACCTTGATTGAAAACTGTGAGAAGTGCCCCAAATCGACAAACATATCCTCAACACATGTCAATCATGACTAATATTCTTCAATATGATGATAAGCAATAAATATCCTTATGTAATTAACAGCTAAAGAGTTCTTGGTTTCATCTATAGTCCCATCCATTTGTTTAGGTTCTTTTATTAGCGCATATCAATAGATCGTTTCAGTTATATTAGCATCCATTTCCTCAAAATTATTTTGTTTGCAAAGTATTGAATATTTTACAAAAGCAATAACTTTCATTTGAAAATAATCCTATATGTGATAGGTGGTTTTACATAGGAAAATTTTGTAAACTTTGGCAACCATTTTCTGAAAACATTCCTATCAATTTTTTAAGGATTTTCTGAGACATACTAAGATGGACTTGCTTGGATCCTTGTCATTGCTTGGACCTCTGTTAATGTTATTTTGAAAGAATTTAATTCCATCACTCCCGTTGTTGGTGTGATATCCTTGTTGAGATGAATTCATGTACTATTTTTTAAAGAAATAGTCTCTTGTCTTGTTTTTGTACTGCATTTTCATTTATTTTGAGTATTGTAGTTTATTCAATGTAAAGATTTTATTTCTAAATGCCTAATTTTTTATCAAAATTTGTTGTTTTATTTTTCTCTGGCTCCTTGGAAGAATAAATAATGGTGCAAAAGTGGACATTATCCACTGAAGTGTCTTGTTATCTGAACCCTAGTTTAGAAATTATTACATATGTCCTTCACAACAAGGCACTAAATAAAGTCGTACAAAGTAAGAGAGAATTTTATGTAAGGAATTCAGATAATGAAGCATACTATATTTCCCTTGTTGAAGGGTTGAAATTAGCCAAAACATATGGTGCCAATGATATTGCAGTCTTCACCAACTCATAACTAATATGTAACTAGATGAAAATAATTTATTAAGTTTGAAAATAAAATCTAAAACCTCTTCATAGAGAAGCAATAATCATTTCTATTCAATTCCAATCTTTTACTACAAATTAACATGCAAAGATTAAGAGGATGTCCAATGATCTATTGTCTGGAGTAGTGTCAACTATATGTGGGGGTGTAGAAAATGATTGGTATCAACATCTACTCCAACAAAATTCATTCATGGACATCAATATAGATCCCCAATGTGTGAATTATTTCTTGTTATGATTGTTGTTGTATCTCTCATGGAACAGTTGGTTCACTATAGAAGAACCCATAACTCAACTACATTTTCTCCAACATGTAATAATTGGGGTGTCTTGTATGGGTGAAAGGTTGAACAAGGCTTTGTTTAATTCCAAACTCATGTAGTTTCAATTGGAAAAGACATTCCTTTTGTATGTCTAGTTGTTTATAAGCTTTGTTGATAGCTTCCAAATAATGTCAATCCAAAATTCACCTCTCTCAACTTATTTTTCTTGTGTTTAAAGATGATACATAATTTTTTTTTGACAAGAACTGAGAGATATTTTATTAATAAAAAATGGGTGGATGAAGCTCGCCAAGGAGTACATCCAATTCCAAAATCCCATAGGAATATCCAAAAACTTAAGAAGTTATATGCCTGAACTTTCTAATCAGTGTTCAATGTGAGCTTCACTAGCTTTCATTACATTACAAAATTTGTAAATCACTATTCTATAAAATATTCCTAGTATGCATTCATATTTAAAAAACATTAGATATCTAGCGGAGGTGGGTTTGGTTCTTCCATTTCATTCTCATGCGCGGGCATGTTCAAATCAAGAGCAGGTTGATTGATCGATGGAGCAGAGTTATTATTAGAGGGAGAATCCAAAAGGTCTAGAGGAGTTGGTTCCACTTGCATCTACAAATTTTCAACCTGAGTCCTGATAGTGTCTACCTAATCATGTTGTTGCCTCATAGTTGTCCTGTGTTAATTGATAATTTCCAGGATGTATGAAACCCGAGAAGACAAATTTTCGTATGCTAATTGAAGTTGCAGAAGTTCTTGTCTTGGAGAATCCAGACAGTCCTCGATGCCTGTTGTTTTCTTCTTCGGAGAGGGATTGGATGCAAAGGAGGATGACTATTAAATCCATACCAACATGAGAGGATAGGTTTAGAGCCCTATTGTTCCAAACAGAGATACCACTCACTTTGGAAAAACGGAATTGAGAGATTTACTATACAAAAGATATCAATTAAATTCAGGGCCCCGGTTTGACAAATGTTACCTAAATAATTCCACCTTCTATTATCATTTCTCCAAGGAAAAATTCGATCCCCTATAGCTTCTAATATCCATACCTTAATTCCTTGTGTTCCCCGTGGTTAGTTTCCCCCTTGTTCTTTGTAGATCAGTCATGAAATTGTTGCTTCATTTCTTACTCCATAATTGTTGCATGTTTCCTTTCTATTGAGCGAAGGCTTTCACTATACCTCTAAGACCAATTGGCACTGAGCCCTTTCACTTCAATATCGTTTGAGAAAGCCCCTTCTTCTGATACAAATACTAGGTGATTGAAGCAACGATCACCCAGAGAATTAATTATGCCTCCATGCCAGCATGTAGAGTTTTTGCACGTTCTGTATATCCTATGCCCTTTCATGATGGTTCCCAAGTGACTTGATTTTCCATAAATTGAAGAGGGACCTATGTTCATTGAATCTGTTGATGCCCACATGAGAAAATGAGATATGATCGTACCTGAAATGTACATCAATTGTGTAATCCCACCTTGATCAAGCACGGGGGGTACAATGACCATAAATAGAAATGACTTGGTTGACGGATTGTGTGTGATGGAGGAGGCTCCCACTATTGTGACAAACTGTTTCCGTCTTGGATATGAAACCCGAAAGACATGCATTTATTTCAATTGTATTTGCATTGATTATGGAATTGGGTGGTGGTATAATCTCCCATTAATCCTAATTGTCCCTTTTGTGAGGTTGATTTCCAAGTTGGCTTATGAGTCCGCCAACCAATTGTTTTCCCTTAAAACATGGTGATATGAAACTTGAGGTATTCCAGATAGCAATTGTCTTATTTTTTTAATTAAATTGCAGAGTTGTGAGTCCTTAGATAAGGTACCTTTGATCAGGCTTTGAATAGTGTTCAAAGAATATCCAATGATAATGATGTGCAAAATCTGGAGTTCTCTAATTAATTGGATCCCTTTAAATAGATCATATTTGTCTTCTTGATTATTTGTGGCATGCTCTAGAATCCAATCGAATATTATCTCAGTATTCCCTCTAGGGTCTAAAATGACGTATTTCACTCCTGCCACCCAAGGGTTTCCTTTGGAGGAACCATCAAAACATAGGATATAAGATTGTTGGGAAACTACCCACTTATGAAAGTCTGTGGGGTGATATGAAGCTACTAGGATGATCTTGGCTAAGAAGAGGATTGTATTTGATATTTCAGATTAAATTCCTCAAACCACCTCTTCTCTAACTTATCCAAGCTCTGAGGGGAACTTATATTTAATTGACGAGAGTTGAGGTATTCTGAGAGTTGATATTTCATTTGATTTATTACTCTTCTTGTACATATTCCTCTTTAAATACACTCTTATTTAGAGCTAACCAAATTTTCCAACATGTGAACTTGNTGTTTTCCCTTAAAACATGGTGATATGAAACTTGAGGTATTCCAGATAGCAATTGTCTTATTTTTTTAATTAAATTGCAGAGTTGTGAGTCCTTAGATAAGGTACCTTTGATCAGGCTTTGAATAGTGTTCAAAGAATATCCAATGATAATGATGTGCAAAATCTGGAGTTCTCTAATTAATTGGATCCCTTTAAATAGATCATATTTGTCTTCTTGATTATTTGTGGCATGCTCTAGAATCCAATCGAATATTATCTCAGTATTCCCTCTAGGGTCTAAAATGACGTATTTCACTCCTGCCACCCAAGGGTTTCCTTTGGAGGAACCATCAAAACATAGGATATAAGATTGTTGGGAAACTACCCACTTATGAAAGTCTGTGGGGTGATATGAAGCTACTAGGATGATCTTGGCTAAGAAGAGGATTGTATTTGATATTTCAGATTAAATTCCTCAAACCACCTCTTCTCTAACTTATCCAAGCTCTGAGGGGAACTTATATTTAATTGACGAGAGTTGAGGTATTCTGAGAGTTGATATTTCATTTGATTTATTACTCTTCTTGTACATATTCCTCTTTAAATACACTCTTATTTAGAGCTAACCAAATTTTCCAACATGTGAACTTGTGGAGGCCACATAAAGAAATTTCAATATTGTCTTATTTCTAAAGGATCCCTATTAATGGTGATACCAATTTCCTGGGAGGGACTTGAATGAATTGGGCCATGGAATCCTACTAGTAGTTTCCTAAAACAAAGCCTACCAAATGTCTTAAGAGATCCAACATTTTAGGAACAAATGCTTTATTGTTTTGTTATTGTCTTTGCAAAGGGAATATCTGGAGTGATTCCCCTTTTACAAACATTTTCACCTATTAGGATTTTTTCATGAGCCAAGGTCTAAGAAAAAAAGTTTATCTTGGGGAGGTCATGTTGGTTCCAAATATTGTTCCAAAGGGGAGATTTGGCTAGGAGAGAAGAATGCAACATAAGTGTCTTATTGATGCAGGAGAAAGGCCCATTGGCATCTAGGAATATCTACGAGAGCTCAACGCTGGCAGTTACAACACATATTTTGAAGACCTACTTAACTCAACATCAAAATTAATCTCTTGAGGCATGTTTGGAATCAGGCCGGGAAAATATGGAGGCACGCGTGAATGATTACGAGCGAAGTGGGAGTTTCCACTCCGACTTTGGACTGTGACTAATCCAAGAATCTGTAGGATAGTCTTAGAGTAGACACGTAGTCAAGAGGAAACCCTAAGAACCCTCTGAGTTAAATAGATGTTTTGTAAGCCCAAAGGGGTCTAGTTGCAGAGACTGGCTGTAGGATAGATGTTAGTTGCAATTTAGTAGGAAATTTCAGTTCTCAGTTGTTGTTTTTTTTATTTTCAGTTGTAACTATTTTCACTTTGGAATATAAGAGAGGAAAATTGATCCAAATGTGTGGCGTGGACACTGTTTGCAATTCTCAGTTAATGTGTTTCCATGAATGAATGAATGAATCACATTATGAGTGAATAGAAATGTGAATGTTAGGATAAGTTTCAATTGTTTCACTTCTGTTGAAGTAGTGCAAGGTGTGCACACAGAACGCAAGGAGTGCATTGACGGAATTTGTTTCAGTTCTAAATCTAATAAGAGGAAACACAAACTTTTCCCCTTGAAAGGAGTGCAAAGAGACTGGTGCAAAGCGTGCACAGTCGTCTGCAAGAATTCAAATCTTGCGTAAAGATCTAGTCCAAGGAGTCGAAAAATCTGCGATTCGACTAAGTGTCGAAGGGACTTTACAAGAAGTTGAGGAACTAGAAAGGAGAATGCCAAGAGGGCGAAAGGAATTTCTTTCTGATAAATCCTTAGGATTTGAGTTATCAAAATCCATGAAACACAAGGAGTGCACGGGACGTCGATGTCTTCAAGAGACCAAGCTCAGGAGGATTAACACTTTCCATAAGTGTTAAAGAGATCCAAGAATCGAACTCATCAAAGGAGCGAAGGTTTGAAACCTTCGAACACCTAGAAGATCTTCTAACTCTGAATATAGCGTAAGCGCAAGGGGGAAGAGATCTCGGTCGTTCGATCTAAATGCTAGAGAATCAGAACCATCCATCAAGAGGGACGCGTGGCGAATGATCAACATTTCACTGACTCGCATTTTGGAGAAGTCAAAGAGTAAAACACTAAGGATTCGGGAAGCCCGAATCCAAAACTTGATTTGATTCGTTGGATCTAGGAGAAATATGGACTATTGATTGTCCAGGGTGAAATATCGACATTTCAGGGATCGGGGGATCAGAGGTGATAATTCTTTCGACTTCATGACACGCGAAGTCCTGAAATCATTATGACCATTGGATCAAAGGAGAGATCTGGACCATCGGCCCAAGCCATCGCAATTTCGGCTATCGGGAGAACGGATGCAAGGAGACTCTCAAGTAGTGAAACGTGAAACGTTGATTTGATTGCAGCCCCCGATCAAGGGAATATATGGATCGTAGATCTCAGGTCATCGGGATTTCAGCTATCGGGTGAATGGAGGTCGCAGGACTCCCAAAGTTGTGAAAGACGAAATCGCGACACACCTTTCATTCAAGTGCATGGTCACCGTGAGTGGTCACGAGAGGGAGGGGGCTTAACAGAGAAGAGATAGCACCCATTTGGCGTTGAGGTTCGAAAAATGCTCAGGAGAGAAATGTGGGTCTCGTACAACATGCGCATTTTTGGAAAGGACCTGTGTAAGTGGGTTTGGGGTCTAGAAGAGACCCAGAGAGTCAATTGGATTCAATTCTTGATCGATCCTAGATTGGGAGGTCACACAGCCCTTAGGAGAGAAGGGGGGTCTGCATCAAGTGGTATCAGAGCGCAAATTTTGTTTGCATACCGTAGACAAAAGGAGAGGAGACAGAAAGAACTCGGAGTTGTACTCTATGTGTGACAGCCAGACAACACAATGCCACCAAGGAGATGATTGGAGCCACCTTTGGCCAATCGAGTTGTAGAAAGAGAGATGCAAGAACTTCGTGCAAGATTAGAGGTGATGGAGGCAGCGCAGAGACGAGCACCTGATGTTGGAGACATCAGCAAGGAAGAGAGTGAATAAGCCATGGGTGAGAATGTCGTTGAAGAAGCTGCAGGAGAGGTTGTTGCAGAAGAACACTTTCTAAGAGTAGTTGCTAGATTGGGAGGCGGAACCAAGATAGAAGTCCCAATGCATGAAGGAAATTTAGATGTTGAAGAACTGTTGGATTGGATAAGATCCATGGACAAGCATTTTGAATATGAAAAGGTCGATGAAGAGAAAAATGTGAAACAATTTGTCACCAGACTAAAAGGACATGCAACACTGTGGTGGGATGAACTATAGGATGAGAGGAGAAGCAAAGGCAAGCAGAAGATAAAGAGTTGGGACAGAATGGTAGCCACGCTGAAGGCTAAGCTCATGCCCAAGTATTATCAAATTAATATGTTCAATAAGATGCAGAACCTAAGACAGAAAGGGATGGCAGTTAAGGAGTATACAGAGGAGTTCTACAGGATAAACATCATAACTGGATGAGCTCAGCATGATGTCAGAAAGGAAAGTGGAGGATGCTTATCAGTTTTCATTGAAAGCAAAGGAGAAGTTGGCCAGAAAACAAAGCCAGCAGGGGAGAGGTAAAATCCCAACCCCAAACAAAATTAAGGGAGTTACTCATGACAAAGAACATAAGCCTAAGGATGAGACTGAGAAACTGCACACTCACTCGGAAAGAGGAGGAAGTTCTTGAGAAAGATAGAGCGGTGGAAGAAGTTATTTTAGAGGAAGAGGAAGAAGAGGAGGAGGAGAAGTAAGATGCTATGTATGTGGAAAGACAGGGCACATGTCTTGGGACTGTCCCGATAAAAACAAAGAAGGAGGAGAAGCTCACATTTCAGAAGCACAAAGAAGAGATGTTGAAGAAGAAGGAGCAGAGGATGGAAGATCCATGATGTTGAGGAAGGTTCTATAGCATAGTGATCTTTAGCATGAAAAAAAAGGAGCATTTGAGGCACCTGACATTAGTGATGAGTAGGCTATAGCGAGAGAAGTTGTTGATAAATCTGAAGAAGTCCTCTTTTATGAACACAAAACTCATTTATTTGGGTTTTGTTATCTCTTAGAATGAATTGCAGATTGATCTAAAGAAGGTGAAAGTAATTAAAGAATGATCGTCACCGAGAAGCATGTTTGAGGTAAGAAGATTCCATGGATTAGCAAGTTTCTATAGGAATTTCATCATAGAATTCAGTGTAATTTGTGCACCAATGATGGATACAATGAAGAAGAAGAACAAGTCTTTTAAATGGACAGAGGAAGCTGAAAGGAGATTCAATATACTGAAGGAGAAAATAACAGAATGACTAATTCTGGTCTTGCAGAATTTTGAGAAGACATTTCAGGTGAGATGTGATGCAAGTGGAGTTACAGTAGGAGCAGTTTTGACTCAGGATAATAGACATGTTGCCTATTTCAGTGAGAATATGAATGAGACCAAGAGAAAATACTCCACGTATGATAAAGAATTCTATGCCATAATTCAAGCCTTGAAGAAGTGGAGACATTATCTTGTCCCACATAAATTTTTCTTGTATAGCGATAACCAAGCTTTACAATTCATAACCAGATAGGAAAAATTGAATCAAAGGCATGAAAAATGGGTTGAGTTTATGCATAATTTCACTTTTTTCATAAAACATATCGCTAGGAATGCTAACAAATTTGTTGATGCATTAAGCAGGAGATGTTTGATTCTGCAGGAATTCCAGGTGAAGACCTTGGGGTTTGAACACCTTAAGGACATGTCTTGCAATGATATGGATTTCAAGGAAGCATATGAAGCATGTGAAAATATTGTACTAAGAGACAAAATCCAGTGGACAGAGTACATGATTCAAGAGGGATTGTTGTTCAAGGGAAATCAGTTGTGCATTCCAAAATGCTCAATGAGGGGTAATCTTTTGAAAGAAAAGCATAGTGGAGGATTGGCTGGACATTTTGGCCATAATAAAATGTTTGCACAGTTGAGAAGTTCATACTATTGGCCAGGTATGAGAACAGAAGTGATAAATTTTTTGAACATATGTAGAATCTGCCAACATGCAAAAGGGAAAAAATAGAACACTGGATTGTATCAACCATTTCCAATACCAAAGAGGCCTTGGGATGCAATAAGCGTGGATTTTGTGTTGGGACTTCCAAGAACGCAAAGAGGATTTGATTCCATATTTGTGGTGGTGAATATATTTTCAAAGATGGCACATTTATACTATGCTATAAGACCAGTGATGCAACACATGTTTCAAATATATTTTTCAAGGAAGTTGTAAGACTTCATGGCCTACCCAGAAGCATTGTCTCGGACAGAGACACAAAATTTGTTGGTCACTTTTGGAGAACACCGTGGAACAAGTTGGGGACATATTTGTCCTTCATCTCATCTTATCACCTTCAGACACATGGGCAGATTGAGGTGGTAAACAAAAGTTTGGGAAATTTATTGAGGATTTTGGTCACTAAGCACCATAATCAGTGGGATCAGATTCTGCCACAGGCAAAATTTGCATACAATGACTCACCAAACAAGAGCACTAGAAAGAGCCCATTCCAAATATTGTATGGAATGCAACCCAGGGGAGTATCTGAGTTGAGAGACTTGGAACATAGTGATATAAGAAGCACTGGAGCAGATGATTTTGCTGTAGAAGTGCAGAAGCTCCATAGCCAGATCAGAGGACAGCTGCAAAGTTCTAACCAAGAGTACAAATGCAGAGCTGATAAACACCACAGAGAACTTCAATTTGAAGTAGGATATCAGTTTTTGGCACATCTTAGGAAGGAAAGGTTCCCTAGGGGAACATATAACAAGTTAAAGATGAAGAATATAGGGCCATGTAAGATCTTGAGGAAGTTTGATGCAAGCGCCTATGAGATTGAGATTCCAGATGATGTGGGAATATCACCCATATTCAATGTTTCAAACCTGTACCTTTACAGGAAATATGACAAAGAGGGATCAGAAGATCAAGCGCAAATTCAGTGGGAGAAACAAATGCCTGTAGCAGAAAAGCCACAAATGGAGAATATTGTGGATCAGAGAATTAGCAAAAAGACTAGGAGGAAGACCTACTTTGAATATCTGGTCAAGTGGAAGGGACACCCAATAGAATATGCCAATTGGGAAAATGGAGCTGCTATACAGAAGCATGGAAAGTCAGTGCAGGAGCTCATGGACAGGAGTCCATGAATTTTTTTCAAGGGGAGTATGATGCAGGAGCATCGCTATCACTCGCGCGGAGAAAGACCCATCAGCGTCTAGGAATATGTACGAGATATCAAAGATGGCAGTTACAACAAATATTTTGAAGACCGCCTTAACTCAGTGCCGGAATTAATCTCTTGAGGCACGCTTGGAATCAGGCTGGGAAAATTTGGAGGCACACTGATTACCAGCGAAGTGGGAGTTTCCATTCCATCTCTTCACTGCGACCGATCCAAGATTGTCATAGGATAGTCTTAGAATAGACACGTAGTCAAGGGGGAACCCTTAGAACCCTATGAGTTAAATAGATGTTTTGAAAGCCCAAAGGGTGTTGGTTGCAGAGATAAGCTGCAGGATAGATGTTAAATGCAAGTTAGTAGGAAATTTCAATTCTCAGTTGTTGTTTTTTTTATTTTCATTTGTAACCATTTTCACTTTGGAATATAACAGAGGAAAATTGATCCAAATGTGTGGTGTGGACACTATTTAAAATTATCTTTTAATGTGTTTCCATGAATGAATTAATGAATTACGTTATGAGTGAATAGAACTGTGAATGTTAGGATAAGTTTCAATTGTTTCTCTTTTGTTGAACTAGTGCAAGGTGTGCACACAGAACGCAAGGACTGCATCAATGGAATCTATTTTGGTTTCAAAGATTAGAAGAGATAACATGAACTTTTCCCTTTGCAAGGAGTGTAAAGAGACTGGTGCAAGGCGTGCACAGTTGTCTGCAAGAATTTGAATCTTGCATAAATATCTAGTGCAAGGATTACACAGACCCGAGATTTGACTAAGTGTTGAAGGGACTTTACAAGAAGTCGAGGAACTAGAAAGGAGAATGCTAGGAGGGCGAAAGGAATTTATTTTCGATAAATCCTTAGGATCTAAGTTATTGAAATCCCTGAAACACAAGGAGTGTACGGGAAGTCAAAGTCTTCAAGAGACCAAGCTCGGGAGGAATAACAATTTCCATAAGTGTTAAAGAGATCCAAGCATCGAACTCGCTGAAGGAGCGAAGGTTTGAAACCTTCGAACACCCAGAAGATATTCTAACTCTGAAGATAGCGTAAGCGCAAGGGGGAAGAGATCTTAGTCATTCAATCTGAACGCTAGAGAATCAAAATTGTCCATCAAGAGGGACGCGTGGCAAACAATCATTGTTTCGCTGACTCGTATTTTGGAGAAGTCAAAGAGTAAAACGTTAAGGATTTGTGAAGCCCGAATCTGTGACTTGATCTGAGTCATTGTATCTAGGAGAAACCTGGACTATTGATTTTCCAAGGTGAAATATCGACATTTCGGGGATCGAGGGATCATAGGTGATAAGTATTTCGACCTCGCGACATGTGATGTCTCAAAATCATTATGACCGTCGGATCAAGGGAGAGATCTGGACCTTCGACCCAGGCAATCACAATTTTGGCTATCGGGAGAATGAAGGAAAGGAGACTCCAAAGTCATGAAACACAAAACATCGATTTGATCAGAGCCCCCAATAAAGGGAAGATCTGGATCGTAGATCTCGGGTCATCGATATTTCAGCTATCGGGTGAACGGAGGTAGCAACACTCCTAGAGTTGAGAAACACAAAATCACGATGCACGTTTCACTCAAGCACGTGGTCACCGCCAGTGGTCACAAGAGGGAGGGGGCTTGGCAGAGAAGAGCTAGCGCCCGTTTTGCGTTGAGGTTCAAACAACGCTTAGGAGAGAAATGTGGGTCTCATACTACCTGCACATTTTGGGAAAGGACCTGTGTAAGTAGGTTTGGGGTCTAGCAAAGAACCAGAGAGTCAATCGGACTCAATTCTTGATCGATCCTAGACCGAGAGGTCGTGCATCTCTTAGGAGAGAAGGGGGGTCTACATCACTTATGGGATTGACTGACTGAATAACCATAGTCCCCCCAACTCCTAACGTTGGGCTCATCCATGTGCCCAGGCACCAGGCCATGTAGAGAAGACAACAACTATTTGGCCTAAACCTGAAGATCCATTGGGGGACTACTGAGGTTCCACACAAACCACACGCCTGAAGGATTCCAATTTGAGATATCATAGAGGGTAATATTTTTCCAATCTTCTAGCCAATCCTGGATACTTTACATTGTTCCAACCTAAGATAAAGGAATTTTATTCAAGACACTATCCTCCCAAATTCTGATGTTCTTATCATTTCTAGGGATCCGATGCTTGAAGCAACTTCTATATAGAGGAACCAGTGGGATATTTGGGTTGTTTTTATATCCCTTTGAGACGATCCTTCTGAAAGTATTTACGAACCATAGATTTCTTCCACAATTCAAAATCACTTCTTAACATTCTCCACAATGTTTTTGCACCCAAATCTAGATTGGCCAAGATAGGGTCCTTCACTCCTATCCCCCCATGGGATTGGGGGCTCGAACCAATTGCCAATTTACCAAATGGAATCTTTAATTGTTTAATTTACGCCTTTCCTAAAGAATTTTTTTGATTTTCTTTGCTATATGTCTTTTGACACTCATCAGAACTAACATTGAGGAGTATTGGAAGACTGGGTGCTGACAAAACTAATTTATCCAAAATTAGTCTACCTACTGGATTCAACCATTTCTCCCTCCATAACAATAATTTATCTCTGATATTAGATGTTATTACCATCCAATCATTAGCAGAGAGTGAATTAAGGCATATGGGGATTCCTAAGTATTTAAAGGATATCCAATTCATGGGTGGAATTAGAGAATCCTTGCTATGACAACAAGAGAGTGAGCATTGGTATTCCAGGCATACATATACCATTTGTTTGAATTAACAATCCTGCCTGAGACATGAAGGAATTGATCCAGGATTGTTTTGAAACAGATTGCTATGATTGAAGAGGCTCCCTAAGAAACAATATATCATCCGCAAATTTGGAGTGGTTTATTCTTTTGACTCCAGAGTCTATTTTGAGTCTATGAATATTCCCAATCCTTCGCTCATAATCCAATTTTCGACCCAGTACTTCTTCCATAAGTATAAAGAGGNTGAGGGGAACTTATATTTAATTGACGAGAGTTGAGGTATTCTGAGAGTTGATATTTCATTTGATTTATTACTCTTCTTGTACATATTCCTCTTTAAATACACTCTTATTTAGAGCTAACCAAATTTTCCAACATGTGAACTTGGGGAGGCCACATAAAGAAATTTCAATATTGTCTTATTTCTAAAGGATCCCTAGTAATGGTGATACCAATTTCCTAGGAGGGACTTGAATGAATTGGGCCATGGAATCCCACTAATAGTTTCCTAAAACAAGGCTTGCCAAATGTCTTGAGAGATCCAACATTTCAGGAACAAATGTTTTATTGTTTTGTTATTGTCGTTGCAAAGGGAATATCTGGAGTGATTCCCCTTTTACAAACATTTTCACCTGTTAGGATTTTTTCATGAGCCAAGGTCTAAGAAAAAAAGTTTATCTTCGGGAGGTCATGTTGGTTCCAAATATTGTTCCAAAGGGGAGATTTGTCTAGGAGAGAAGAATGCAACATAAGTGTCTTATTGATGCATGAGAAAGACCCATTGGCATCTAGGAATATCTATGAGAGCTCAACGCTGGCAGTTACAACATATATTTTGAAGACCTCCTTAACTCAACATCAGAATTAATCTTTTGAGGCACGCTTGGAATCAGGCTGGGAAAATATGGAGGCATGCATGAACGATTAAGAGAGAAGTGGGAGTTTCCACTCCGACTCTGGACTGTGACTAATCCAAGAATCTGTAGTATAGTCTTAGAGTAGACACATAGTCAAGAGGAAAACCTAAGAACCCTCTGAGTTAAATAGATGTTTTGTAAGCCCAAAGGGGTCTAGTTGCAGAGACTAGCTGTAGGATAGATGTTAGCTGCCATTTAGTAGGAAATTTCAGTTCTCAGTTGTTGTTTTTTTTATTTTCAGTTGTAACTATTTTCACTTTGGAATATAACAGAGGAAAATTGATCCAAATGTGTGGCGTGGACACTGTTTTCAATTCTCAGTTAATGTGTTTCCATGAATGAATGAATTACATTATGAGTGAATAGAAATGTGAATGTTAGGATAAGTTTCAATTGTTTCACTTATGTTGAAGTAGTGCAAGGTGTGCACACAGAACGCAAGGAGTGCATCGACGGAATCTATTTCGATTCTGAATCTAATAAGAGACAACACAAACTTTTCCCCCTGAAAGGAGTGCAAAGAGACTGGTGCAAGGCGTGCGCAGTCGTCCGTAAGAATTCAAATCTTGCGTAAAGATCTAGTCCAAGGAGTGCACAAATCCGTGATTCGACTAAGTGTCGAAGGGACTTTACAAGAAGTTGAGGAACCAGAAAGGAGAATGCCAGGAGGGCGAAAATAATTTCTTTCCGAGAAATCCTTAGGATTTGAGTTATTGAAATCCATGAAACACAAGGAGTGCACGGGACGTCGATGTCTTCAAGAGACCAAGCTCAAGAGGATTAACACTTTCCATAAGTGTTAAAGATATCCAAGAATCGAACTCATAAAAGGAGCGAAGGTTTGAAACCTTCGAACACCTAGAAGATCTTCTAACTCTGAATATAGCGTAAGCGCAAGGGGGAAGAGATCTCAGTCGTTCGATCTGAACGCTAGAGAATCAGAACCATCCATCAAGAGGGACGCATGGCGAACGATCAACATTTCACTGACTCGCATTTTGGAGAATTCAAAGAGTAAAACACTAAGGATTCACGAAGCCCGAATCCGCAACTTGATTTGATTCGTTGGATCTAGGAGAAATATGGACTATTGATTGTCCAGCGTGAAATATCGACATTTCGGGGATCGGGGGATCAGAGGTGATAAGTCTTTCAACTTCATGACATGTGAAGTCCCAAAATCATTATGACCGTCGGATCGAAGGAGAGATCTGGACCATCGACCCAAGCCATCACAATTTTGGCTATCAGGAGAACGGATGCAAGGAGACTCTAAAGTAGTGAAACGTGAAACGTTGATTTGATTGCAGCCCGGGATCAAGGGAATATATGGATCGTAGATCTCGGGTCATCACGATTTTGGCTATCGAGTGAATGGAGGTCGGAGGACTCCCAAAGTTGCGAAATGTGAAATCGTGATGCCCCTTTCACTCAAGTGCGTGGTCATGAGAGGGAGGGGGCTTAGCAGAGAAGAGATAGCACCTGTTTGGCATTGAGGTTCGAAAAATGCTCAGGAGAGAAATGTGGGTCTCGTACAACATGCACATTTTTGGAAAGGACCCGTGTAAGTGGGTTTGTGGTCTAGAAGAGACCCAGAGAGTCAATTGGACTCAATTCTTGATTGATCCTAGATCAAGAGGTTGCACAGCCCTTAGGAGAGAAGGGGGGTCTGCATCAAGTGGTATCAGAGTGCAAATTTTGTTTGCATACCATAGACAAAAGGAGAGGAGACAGAAATAACTCGAAGTTGTACTCTGTGTGTGACAACCAGTCAACACAATGCCACCAAGGAGACGATTGGAGCCACCTTTGGCCAATCGAGTTGTAGAAAGAGAGATGCGAGAACTTCATGCAAGATTAGAGGTGATGGAGGTAGTGTAGAGATGAGAACTTGATGTTGGAGACATCAACGAGGCAAAGAGTGAATAAGACATGGGTGAGAATGTCGTTGAAGAAGTTGTAGGAGAGGATGTTGCCGAAGAACGCTTTCTAAGAGCAGTTGCTATATTGGGAGGCAGAACCAAGATAGAAGTCCCAATGCATGAAGGAAATTTAGATGTTGAAGAGTTGTTGGATTGGATAAGATCCATGGACAATCATTTCGACTATGAAAGGGTCAATGAAGATAAAAATGTGAAACAAGTTGTCACCAAACTAAAAGGACATGCAACACCGTGGTGGGATGAACTATAAGATGAGAGGAGAAGCAAAGGCAAGAAGAAGATAAAGAGTTGGGACAGAATGGTAGCCAAGATGAAGGCTAAGTTCATGCCCAAGTATTATCAAATTAATATGTTCAATAAGATGCAGAACCTAAGACAGAAAGGGATGGCAGTTAAGGAGTACACAAAGGAGTTCTACAGGCTGAACATCATAACTAGACAAAGGGAGAGAGATGAAGAAAAATTTTCCAGATATATAAATGGTCTGAGATATGAAATCTAGGATGAGCTCAGCATGATGTCAGTAAGGAAAGTGGAGGATTCTTATCAGTTTGCATTGAAAGCAAAGGAGAAGTTGGCCAGAAAACAAAGCCAGCAGGGGAGAGGTAAAATCCCAACCCCAAACAAAATTAAGGGAGTTACTCATGACAAAGAACATAAGCCTAAGGATGAGACTGAGAAACTGCACACTCACTTGGAAAGAGGAGGAAGTTATTGAGAAAGATAGAGTGGTGGAAGAAGTTATTTTAGAGGAAGAGAAAGAAGAGGAGGAGGAGAAGTAACATGCTATGCATGTGGAAAGACATGGCACATGTCTTGGGACTGTCCCGATAAAAAATAAGAAGGAGGAGAAGCTCACATTTCAGAAGCACAAAGAAGAGATGTTGAAGAACAAGGAGCAGAGGATGGAAGATCCATGATGTTGAGGAAGGTTCTCTTAAAACCAGAGGCAAAAGTTGAAAAGACAGTGTAGAGGAATAGTCTCTTCAAAACAACTTGCAAGACTAAAGATAGAGTATGTAAGGTGATAATCGACAGTGGGAGAATGGATAACTTAGTATCCATAGATATGGTGGAGAAGTTGGAGCTGGAGACAACTACACACCCGAAGCCATACAAAGTCTCATGGTTGTAGAAAGGACACAAGGTAATGGTTACTAAACAATGCTTGGTTGAATTTAAGATAGGAGGATATAGAGATGAAATTCTATGTGATGTAATTCCCATGGATGTATGCCATATTTTGTTGGGAACACCATGGCAGTTTTATAGGAATGTCATTCACGATGGTAGGAAGAATACATACACCTTAGAGAAGAATGGTAGAACACACATGTTGTTGCCAATAGAGGAGAAGAAAGTGAAAGAGGAAGCCAACACAAGCATACTTCTCATGAGTGCTGAAAGAAGTCAAGGAAGAACAAGAGATGCAGTTTGTTGTGGTGAGGAAACCCAGAGTTATCCTTACAAGTACATCGATGGATGATTTTCCTAAATAAGTTCAGGAATTGATGGATAATTTTGCTGACATAGTGGTGGATAAGCTGCCTAATGCATTGCCTCCCGTCAGAAGTATCATCCACCATATTGACTTGATACCAGGAGCAAGTCTTCCAAATAAAGCAGCATACAGGTTGACACCTTGAGAGAATGAGGAAGTGAAGAACCAAGTCCAGGAGTTGTTAGACAAGGGTTTGGTCAGAGAGAGCTTGAGTCCATGTGCAATACCAACTGTGTTGAGTCCAAAGAAGGATGGAGGATGGAGAATGTGCATAGACTCAAGAGCCATTAACAAGATCACCATCAGATATAGATTTCCTTTACCAAGAATGGACGATTTAATGGACTGTTTAAGTGGAGAAAATTTACTTTACAAAATAGATTTGAAAAGTGGATATCACCAGATCAGGATGAGAGAAGGTGATGAGTGGAAAACAAGCTTTAATACAAACGAAGGTTTGTATGAGTGGCTTGTTATGCCATTTGTCTTAACAAATGCCCCAAGTACTTTTATGAGGTTGATGAATGAGATACTGAAAGATTTCATTGGCGAGTTTGTGGTTGTATATCTAGATGATATAGTGATCTTTAGCATGACAAAAACGGAGCATTTGAGGCACCTGACATTAGTGATGAGTAGGCTATAGCGAGAGAAGATGCTGATAAATCTGAAGAAGTCCTCTTTTATGAACACAGAACTCATTTGCTTGGGTTTTGTTATCTCTTCGAATGAACTGAAGATCGATCCAAAGAAGGTGAAAGTAATTAAAGAATGATCGTCACCGAGAAGCATGTTCGAGGTAAGAAGATTCCATGGATTAGAAAGTTTCTATAGGAATTTCATCAGAGAATTCAGTGTAATTTGTGCACCAATGATGGATACAATGAAGAAGAAGAAAAAGTCTTTTAAATGGACAGAGGAAGATGAAAGGAGCTTCAATATACTAAAGGAGAAAATAACAGAATGACTAATTTTGGTCTTGCCGAATTTTGAGAAGACATTTCAGGTGAGATGTGATGCAAGTGGAGTTACAGTAGGAGCAGCTTTGACTCAAGATAATAGACATGCTGCCTATTTCAGTGAGAATATGAATGAGACCAAGAGAAAATACTCCACATATGATAAAGAATTCTATGCCATAATTCAAGCCTTGAAGAAGTGGAGATATTATCTTGTCCCATAGGAATTTTTCTTGTATAGCGATAACCAGGCTTTACAATTCATAACCAGATAGGAAAAATTGAATCAGAGGCATGCAAAATGGGTTGAGTTTGTGCATAATTTCACTTTTTTCATAAAACATATCACTGGGAATGCTAACAAATTTGTTGATGCATTAAGCAGGAGATGTTTGATTCTGCAGGAATTCCAGGTGAAGACCTTGGGGTTTGAACATCTTAAGGACATGTCTTGCGATGATATGGATTTCAAGGAAGCATATGAAGCATGTGAAAATTTTGTACTAAGAGACAGAAGCCAGTGGACAGAGTACATGATTCAAGAGGGATTGTTGTTCAAGGGAAATCAGTTGTGCATTCCAAAATGCTCAATGAGGGATAACCTTTTGAAAGAAAAGCATAGTGGAGGATTGGTTGGACATTTCGGCTATGATAAAACGTTTGCATAGTTGAGCAGTTCATACTATTGGCCAGGTATGAGAACAGAAGCGATAAAGTTTGTGAACATATGTAGAATCTGCCAACATGCAAAAGGGAAGAAATAGAACACTGGATTGTATCAACCATTTCCAATACCAAAGAGGCCTTGGGATGCAATAAGCATGGATTTTGTGTTGGGACTGCCAAGAATGCAAAGAGGATTTGATTCCATATTTGTGGTGGTGAATAGATTTTCAAATATGGCACATTTATCCCATGCTAGAAGACCAGTGATGCAACACATGTTGCAAATCTATTTTTCAAGGAAGTTGTAATACTTCACGGCCTACCCAGAAGCATTGTCTCGGACAGAGACACAAAATTTGTTGGTCACTTTTGGAGAACACCGTGGAAGTGAGTGAATTTCAGGGTTGCAAACTTGAGCAAAGCATTGAGAGACTGCTGTTGCAAGTGTGCGCAGAGTCGAAGACTTCAACACTTAGACGTCGTTGAAGGTTTGCCGCAAGGAGTGCGTGCAAGAGTTTTCCTGGAGGACTTGAAGTCATGGGAAAATCTTAGGAGAGATAGGCTTTCAAACTCATTGAAGGATAGAGCAGGGGAGCTGCGACTGAAAGGTCGTAAGAGGCGTCGCAGGCTTGCGAGCAGGTGAACGAGTTCCGTGGAGAGGAACACTTAGTCGTTTCGCAGGTTTCCTAGGGAAAGATAAACGGTCAGTATTCTCTGAGGCAAATTCACAACATCCCGTGGATCGTCAGATCTCACCAAGGTGCAGGGAAGATATGGTGTCCTACTCTCTAGAGGTTGAAATCTCAGGAGGGGCAGAGCCGTTGATCAGGGCCACGAGAGCCGTTGGATCTACATGTATATCGTGGATTGGGGTTTCATGGATTGAAACTCCAAATTCTTGCAACAGGAATCACGATATTGTGATACGCAATATTCCGACGGGTACTATCACAGTCTGGGGCCAAAGGAGTTAGTGGAGGACAAGTGGCGCGAGCTATCGGAGTTTCACAACAAAAAGTCCCGAACTCACTGCATTAGGATTCACGATATCGAGAACTCTGAAATGTTGATGGAGTGAAGCAGCGATTGAATAGTCAACTCGCACATGCGTCGGAGTTTTGGCACATCAGGTATCGGGAGTCGGGGATACAAGCTATTTGATATCGCGAGTGGCGAAATCACGATAGAAGAAGTCCCGATAGGTCAGGGGAAGGTCAGCGTTGACTGAGGTGTCGGGTCTCGGCGATCCGAGAGTGAAAAGTTTGACCACTGACCTCGCGAAGTCGCGAAGTCCGATCCTTCGAGTGCAAAGAGGGGATCGCATGGAGATTTCTGTGGGTGAAGATTTCCCGATAGGGAAATAGAAGGACCGGTTAGTGTTCTTCGGGCCAAGGGAAGAGAAGATCCTGTGAGCGGGTGTGCCTGCAGGTGCGACTGCGTCACAAGCGCCTATGAGATTGATATGCCATATGATGTGGGAATATCACCCATATTCAATGTTTCCACACAAACCACATTCCTGAAGGATTCCAATTTGAGACTACTGAGGTTCCACACAAACCACATTCCTGAAGGATTCCAATTTGAGATATCATAGAGGGTAATATTTTGCCAATCTTCTAGCCAATCCTGGATACTTTACATTGTTCCAACCTAAGATAAAGGAATTTTATTCAGGACACTGTCCTCCCAAATTCTGATGTTATTATCATTTCTATGGATCTGATGCTTGAAGCAACTTCTATATAGAGGAACCAGTGGGATATTTGGGTTGTTTTTATATCCCTTTGAGATGATCCTTCTGAAAGTATTTATGAACCAGGTATTTCTTCCACAATTCAAAATCACTTCTTAACATTCTCCACAATGTTTTTGCGCCTAAAGCCAGATTGGCCAAGATAGGGTTCTTCACTCCTATCCCCCCATGGGATTGGGGGCTCGAACCAATTGCCAATTTACCAAATGGAATCTTTTATTGTTTGATTTACGCTCGTCCTAAAGAATTTTTTTTATTTTCTTTGCTATATCTCTTTTGACACTCATCATAACTAACATTGAGGAGTATTGGAAGACTGGGGGCTGACAAAACTAATTTATCCAAAATTAGTCTACCTACTGGATTCAACCATTTCTCCCCACATAACAAGAATTTATCTCTGATATTAGATGTTATTACCATCCAATCATTAGCAGAGAGTGAATTAAGGCATATGGGGATTCCTAAGTATTTAAAGGATATCCAATTCACGGGTGGAATTGGAGAATCCTTGCTATGACAACAAGAGAGTGAGCATTGGTATTCCAGGCATACATATACCATTTGTTTGAATTAACAATCCCACCTAAGACATGAAGGAATTGATCCAGGATTGTTTTGAAATAGATTGCTATGATTGAAGAGGCTCCCCTAAGAAACAATATATCTGTAGGGGCCGAATAGATTTTGCAGGGGCCGAATAGATTTTGCATCAATTTATTTTATAAACTAAGATAGTAATTTCATAACAACATAATAATATTCATAATAGTAACTTCCGTAACTTAAATTTTACAATGAATAATAAATTTTTCTAACATAATTCAACAATGCATAATTTTAAATAAATACCTAAGTCTGATGCTAATAATCCTTCGTTTGTCCGCCGCTTGCCTCCTTGACCGCTGCTGCAAAACACTGCCCAAAACCTAGTTCCTCCCTGCCAGCTAGGTATCTTCCTAGCTCCAGGATATCCTATGGATATCTTGGCCCCCGTGCCCAAAACCTCTAGCAACCTCGGTGCACTAATACAATCCTACTCCATAATTTCACTTCTCTCTGCAAATCCAGAGCTCCCAAAATCCATCCCCAACCTCCCATAGAATGACCTCCCGTCAACCTCCTTGCCCTCCATATTCCCCCTTCACCGACTCCCCCACCTCATTTACTCCTTACCTAACTCATTTATTACCTTCTTATCCTTTCCCGTTAATGCCCCTTATCCCTCCTTTATTATTTTATCCACTTGTAGTTAATATGTTATCCCTTGTTGGTTACGTAACTTAATTTAACAATATAGTTTATTATCCTCCTTTTATTTCTTTACCTTATTAATTAATGAGTTAATTAATACTTAAATTAATCATTGACAATCATGAATAACTAATTAATAATAATTAATTACTAAATGTTATTTTAAGAAATAATTATTGTTTAGCTAATCTTTTAGGACAGTTAGATTATTAAATTAATTATAATTAATAATCCTATATGTCTATTTAAGCAAGGTCGTTACATACACCCACCCTTCAGGAAACTTCGTCCCGA
>SNQJ01S0147090.1:0-12661 GCA_010110895.2 Picea sitchensis | reverse complement strand
TAATGCAAGTAATGATTTATCGTTTTCACACTTACTAATCAAATCGCTCTTGTGAAAGATTTGATTATGTGATTGAAAAGGTCGGTTAGAGGGGGCTACGACCCACGCTTTCTTTGGACGATGGGATGGCCATGGGGTGGACGTTTCCCATCGTCCATAAAGGCTACAGGGCTTATTCTTTACCAACTTCACATGTCTGATTTCCATATGACCGGAGCTTATCTAACTACTTGATAAGTCACAACCACCAAATGTCTTTGATGCTAGAATGACAAGGACCTAAAAGTGCTTAACAATAAATAGGAACTGCAATGGAATTGGAAGTGGTATTTTTAAAGTAAATAAATGGAATTGGAAGTGGTGTTTTTAAAGTAAATAAGAAAATTATATATTAAAGATTGAAATCTTACTTCAGAAAACACAACAAATTATAATTAATAACATATTCATCATAAAATAGTGTAATGAAATTGAAAAAAATAGTTATTACAATTAAAAATAAATAGGAACTGCAATGGAATTGGAAAGTAAATAAATGGAATTGGAAGTGGTGTTTTCAAAGTAAATAAGAAAATTACATATTAAAAGTTGAAATCTTACTTCAGGGAACACATCAAATTATAATTAATAACATGTTCATTATAAAACAATATAATGAAATTGAAAAAATTAATTATTACAATTAAAAAATAAATACTTGAACTATGTAATGGAATCTAAAAGAATAGTAAATTGATTCTAGATAAAAAGTTATACACTGAGTATGAATGTGAAGTAATAAAAAAATAGAATACAATAATGATAAATAATATTTTCCAAATGAAAATGATAATAAAATTGAAAAGAATGATAAATTCAATAAAACAATAAATAATAACTATAATAAAATCAAACAGATTGGTAAAATAAATTATTAATGGAAAATGAAATGTTTCAAACACATTGGTAAAATAAATTATTAATGAAAAATTAAATGTTCCAAGAAAGAAACAAAGCATAGAAATTTAATACACCTAAAATAAAAAAGTATAATGTTAAAGGGAAAGTACAATAAAATTAAAAATATTAAGAAATACAATTAAAAAAAGAAATAAGAAATAAAATTAAAAATATTAGGAAATACAATTAAAAAAAGAAATAAGAAGTACAAGGGAATTGAAAAGAATAGTAAATTCATTATAAATAAGAAAAAATATAAATTAAATATGAAGTAATAAGAAGAGAAGAATAAAGTAGGGATTAAATGGAATCAAATAGGAATGATAATAGAATGAAAAGAATGATAAATTCAATGAAATAATAAATAAGAACAATAATGGAATAAAAAAGATTGGTGAACAAAATTATTAATTATTAATGGAAACTGAAATTTCATAAGAAATAAATAAACAAAGTATAGAAATTTAATGCACAATATGGAGTAATAAGGGAAATAAGAATTAAGTATGGATTAATAATATGTTTCAAATAGGATTGATAATGAAATTGAAAAAAATGGTAAATTGAATGAAACAATGAATAAGAACTATAATGAAATAAAAAGTATTGATGAAATAAATTATTAATGGAAAATGAAAAGCCACAAGAAAGAAAGAAAAAAAGAATAGACATTTAATGCAACAATATGTGGGTGATGTTGTCACATGATGTTATCTTATGACAACAAAAAAGAATTAAATAAAAAATAAATAACTATGTATGTAGATAAGTAGATGATAACATTTAAAAAATTAAACCATTGAACCATCTTAAACCTAGATTTATGGAGTACTATATGGGATCATATTCCTTGTATTTTTTCATCATTTAATATAAAGGAATTAATACATTACATAGAACTAAATAATAAAAAAAATTACACCTTAATAAATTTTGATTTTTCTATGAGTATCTTATAAATATGAATTTAAGATCGATTAGTGGGAAATGAAATGTAATAAAGAAACAAATTATAGATTAATAACATATACATAAAGTGCAATTTAAAAGTTAAACATCCATTGGTAAAAACAACAAAATTAAAAAAGACTAAAAAACTTAACTGCAAATAAAGTATTATATAAGTTTAAGGTAAAATGGAAAATCATAAGGCATATATAAAAATAATTGAAAATTTAATGTAAATCCTAAAAATTATAAGTAAGAAATAAAATGTAAGAGAAAAACCAATTTGTATTGATGAAATGATAAAAAAATAGAATTAATAGTTGAAACATTAAAAAGAGTAATATAATATAAATCCATGAAAATTGAAATTACGAAAAAAATGTAAAAAAGAAAAGAAAAAAGTGGAACATGGATTAATAACATGACCAAAAGTTATAATTGATAAGTTAAATAGAAAATAAAAAAATAATATATATAACATAAGTGCACACATGTAAGATGGATCTCTCTTATTAAAAGGAACATGAAATACATGCAAATATAGGTTAAAAGGAGGATCTAGGGATTTTTTAAGAAGGGTGAACACCTATCTAACAAGATTGGGCACATGGTGCTACATTTGTAACAAACTCACATTCCTATTGCAAATGATTGAATAACTTGTCATTTATTATTTTTATTCATTAATTTTAACACTTTCTTTTAAAGGATAAATGAATTCTCTATAATACTTATAATTTCTTAGAATACTAGAATTAGATTACAATGCAAAGACATACATGGAGTGTAGATAGCCATGAGAATACATGCATAGTCTCAATATAGTCATGCAAAGAAATGCATGAAGTGGAGATAGCTACATGAAGACATGCATTGAAATGCATATCCATGCAAAGAAATGCATGATGTGGACATAGCCATGTAATGACATGCAAAGACTCACATAAAATACCATGGGAAAATACTATGGGTTACCCAATAACCACTAATAGTAAACCCGACAATGACCTAATCAAGGACTCTATGATTAATATCAAGTCAATATTAACCCAATAAGTACTACTTACCTTTCTCCCTTGTATTCAATAATGTGTCAAACAAATTTCTTCACAAGTAGCACTACACGATGATTTGTATTCATCTTCAGTAGAGGAGAGAGAAACAATTGACTCCTTCTTACTACTCCAAGACAAAATCAATGAATTCATATTGAGTGGTTGATTTTCTATCATCTAGATCACTTGTCCAATCCATGAATTGGATAAGTATGTAGAATAAGTATGGAATATCATGTATTTTTGTGGTAAAGTAGTTTAAATTATCCACTAATGGTCTATACAAAGTACCATTTAATTATTTTGTATCATCATCAACACAAAGATTACCATTTTCTTTTAATGGATTAGACATTGGTTTGGACTCATTCATGTTGAAATTTTTAATAAGTTCATTTTCATACTTAAATTGAGTGATTAAACTCTTACCATCTTCCCTCCATACCTCAATTCCTAAATAATCATGCATGCATCTATCCAAGATGTTTCACTTCAAATTCCTAATATAGTTGTATTTTGATTTCATCAATCAAACTTATATCCCTCCTTTTTTTATTTCATTAATCAAACTTATATCCCTCCTTGTTAAACCATATGTGTATACTTATTGGAAATAGTCAGAATTAATGACCTTTTAATTAGTGGCCACCATTTTATATAATGTGAATATTATTTATGGTCACAACAAATAAAAGATTATGATTTGAAACATTAATTTCTTTACCTGACAAAAAAAATATCTTTTGATTATTAATTTATTAATTTAAATGATTAAAATGATTTAAGTGTTTTAATGAATTTATTTTTTTACTTTGCTTTTTTTTAAATTTTTACTATGATTTAGTTTTTCTACTACATTTATGTGGCCACGTTTAGGTGATTCGCAAAGATAGCCAAGACTAGGTGATTAGTACTGGACTATGTCGGATTTGAAGCTTGCCATGGCCGTCATTTCAATCGAGAGATATGCGCAACTAAAATAGATAGCCCTAAACTCTGCCCTAAGCGTGCACCTGAGCTCGAGCTCTAATGTTATGTAGTTCAAATATTTGTTTTACTATAGTCTGTAATTTTTTATATTTTTAAATATTTGATACTATTTATTAATATCTTTGCTTTTTTAGATTTATTTTTATTTTTTAAAATATTTGGTACTATTTATTAATATCTTTGTTTTGTTTATTAATATCTTTGTTTTGTTGTAGTTTTAATTCGAGTTTGTACTTTTCATAATGCTTTCCTCACTCATTATCATAATGAGCAGGGTTTTGTATTCAGCCCAAAAGTATCTAGGCACCTGGTTATAGTACAATCAGATCTATTTTATGGGATCTCAAGTCTAATGCATAAAAATATTATCATGGATTTTTTTTATCAACGAGAATATTTGGGATTTTGTTTTAATAGGAGTAAAGAAAAGTTTGTTTGGCCCGCAAATTTTCTTACAGTGTGGAACTTAAAACCTTTATCTTTAAATATGCATAGTTTATATTTGTCCATTTAAAATGGTAAATCAAATGCCGTAAACCTGGAGCTGCTCTAATCTTCTGTAGTTCGAATTTGTTTGGTTGTAATTTCGAATTAAGGTTTACAATTTTTCTATTTATTAATATCTTAGGAACAATTTTTTTTTAATTCTAATTGGAGTTTGTAGTTTTTTATAATACACAGGGTTCTAATTCATTACCAAAGTGCCTTCGGTTTTAGATTGAAAGAAAAGTTTTAAATTTTGTTTTAAAAAGTAAAAAAATGTTGGTTTGACCTGTCAATTTGCTTACAACTTGGAGGGGAAGGGTTTACTTAAATTCTTTTTCTTTTATTTGTCCATTTAAAAGGGTTAAACAATAACTTGGAGGGGAAGGGTTTACTTAAATCTTTTTTCTTTTATTTGTCTATTTAAAAGGTAAACTAACTAGTCATGAATTCTTCCCTAACTTGAGTGGGCCTAATGGTTAAGAACATGTGTTTCCTCTTAAGAGGTCACATGTTCAAATCTAGAGGGGGGTAGGGTATGTATACCTTCGTAGACTTTACTAGTCAAAATCGCTGGGGAAGGGGGGTCCCTTGTCCCACAAACAAGGGGTTCTCATACACCAATTTGGTGTGCTGGCTTGGCTCTGATCTTAAAAATAGATTATAGTTATAATTTTTTGTATTTCAAATTTTTGTTTTTTTTTAATTTAAAATTAAAAAGGTAAAACAAATAGCCATAAATTCTTCCCAAACCTGCACCTGCTCTCTAACCCTAATTTTTTGTATTTCAAATATATATATATTTTAATTCAAATTAGGATTAACAATTTTTCTATTTATTAATATCTTAGATACTATTTTAATTTTTGTTAAAAAAGTAAATGGCCCTGAACTCTTCCCTAAACCTCCACCTGCTCTCTAGCCCTAATTTTTTATATTTCCAATATATATATATATATATATATATATATATTTTATTTCAAATAAAGGTTTACAATTTTTCTATTTATTAATATAGTGGGCACTTTTTGTTTTTGTTATAGTTTTAATTCGATTTTTATTTTTTTATAATGCACGAGGTTCTGGATTCATTATCTTATCATTATTATCATAGTGGGTTGGGTAATTTTTGTTTTGTAGTAGTTTTAATTTAAGTTTTTAATTTTTTATAATACACCAGGTTGTGGATTCATTATCATGGGGCGGTTCTATTCAGGGAAAACGTATCTGGGCACTGGTTACACTAAAAACCGATATATTTAATTCTGCGGGATCTGCAGTTCAATGCATGAAAATATTATCATGCGTGCCCTAATTCAAACATTGGGGATTTTGTTTTAACCCAAGCAAAGAAAAGTCCGTTTGGATTTGCAAAACATCATATGTTGTATTTGTCCATTTAAAACATTAAAGGAGTCAGAACTTTGTTTATGCATATTAGGATATTTTGTTGTTGCATAGTTCACCATTGTTTTTTTTTGGGTTAATAGTTAAAAAAATAGTTTCAAATTAAAGGAATGAAACATTGGGAGATGCACCCACACGGTTTCTTTCCGAAGATTCATATTTATTATTCATCTTAATTATATTTTGTTTTATTATGAAAAATGTTACATAAAAGAAAATGAAAGATTTTCAAATTTAAAATTTTTGGGTTCAAGATTCTTATTTGATATAAGATTTATGGTTGAGGCTTAAATTCTTTTTTTTATTATAAGATTTTAGGTTTTTTTTGGGAAATAATTATTAACATAAATGTTTTTGAATTTCAAGGTTATAAATAAGTTTGACCAATAAAAGAAATCAGAAAAAATAAAACAATCCCCTTCAAATTGATGATATTTATAATAAGAAAAATGGAAATTATGAAGAAAAGGATTATAAAAAAATGTTTGAGAATTGGAGATGTAAATTATGATGTTGAAAAAAGAAAAAGGAAAATTATGAAGAAAAACATTATAAAAAAATGTTTGAGAATTAGAGATGCAAATTATGATGTTGAAAAAAAATTAAAATCTTTATGATTATAACCATGTTGATAAAAAATTGATAGACTTCAGCTCCTATGAAAAAACACATCTAATTGTTGAGTAATTTAAAGAAGAAAAGGCTAATACATTTATTACAATAAAACTAAGTGGTAGTTGTAATGATATCCAAATTTATTATTACTTAGAAGACATGGATATAAATAAAATTAAAGAGTTGGAAAAACAATTATAATAATACTAGATAAAAGTGTGTTTATTGTATTTAAAAAAATAATGAAAATTAAATATGTTTATTTAAAAAAATAATTAAAATTAAATAATAATAGTATAAGATAAAATATTATTTTAATTGAGAAGTTAAGAAAGATTATTATATTATTAAGTAAAAAACTCTACATAAACTGGAATATAAAGACTAATGTATATATGACACATTTCATTGAAAAAGGAAAATTTATCTATGAAGACATTATTGAAATTGAGATTTGTTTGTTTTTAGATACTCTTTATATTTAATTAAATTTGAAATATTTAACACTACAAATTTATTGAGATTCATTAATTATTGTTTTATTAAAAAATTGTATAAAAATAATTATGTAAATTTTTTTGAATATTTTTAATATTTACATCAAAATTAAAAAACAATTTCTCATTTATATAAAATTATAAAAAGCATACACATGGTGATGATATTGTAATATTCCCTTTACATATTAAATATGCATACTAGATAAAATTATGTTTACAATCTAGTTTTAATCTCTTTGCAAATCATACCAAAACCATCAAATATCAAACACACATTACAATATATCAATGAAAAGCGAACATATTACATCCATCATATCTTTGTGGAGTACAATATATCAATAAAAAGCCAACATATTACATCCATCATATCTTTGTGAAGTACAATATATCAATGAAAAGCCAACATATTACATCCATCATATCTTTGTAGAGTACAATATATCAATGAAAAACCAACATATTACATCCATCATATTTTTGTGGAGTATAATATATCAATGAAAAGCCAACATATTACATCCATCATATCTTTGTGGACTTGATTATTATTCATATTTTTATCTTCGATTATTTGGTTTTCCATGAAAATAAGTGATTCATTTTTGGTGTATGAGGATAAAAAGGTTTCATTTCAAATAGTAATATGATCTTCAAATTGTTATTATGACTCATATGTACAATTAACTTTAGAATATATATGACATTAATTTTAAAATGTGTTATTTCATAATAGAAATCATAATAAAGATTAAATCCATAAAAATGAGTAACAATTTTTAGAAATTAGGTGATCAAAATTTGTCATTTTTCATAATTTTAAATTAAAGCTTTGAAAAATGATATAAGCCTTGCAAATTTTGACATGTAGTAAAATAATAATTTATAGTGAATTGTGTCATCTTTCTAATAATATTTTTTTCAAAAAGATATTAATGTCTTTTGTTCCTGTCGTCATCTGATTCAAGTTTAATGCATAATTTTCAAAAACAAAATATACAAGAACAATCTATTCAAAATATCATATATCTAATTTTATTTTGTTTTGGAAAATGATATATATATATATATATATATATATATATATATATTTAATTGTTACTCATTAATATTTGAATTAGATTCTATACACATTTATGTTTATGCCAACATTTTTTCTACTATTTAAATAATTGAAAAAAAAAATTCTTTTTAAATAGTGGATGTCCATGAAATCACACATATTTTTTATATTTTTTGGTTATGTAATTTTTAGACCAATTATTATTCTCTAAATGCCTTTGAAATTATGGAAAATAATTTTGAAATATATGTTTTAAAAGAAAATAAGAGAAAAAATATAATATGAAATTAAAATTATGAAAATGATATTCTTTTATAATAATTTTTTTTAAAGAAAATTAACAAGTCCAGCCTTAGTCACAGGACATTAGAATGACTACCTTGTTAAAAAGGCATTGTAAATATTAAGATTATATTCACAACGCAAATTTGGACATAGAATTTGCATTGCCATTATTAACATCATGAATACATTGACAACAAAATAAGAGAAAAGCCATGGATCATCTGAACCATTGAGAGTGAAATCCTAAACTGATATACCATGAGGATACAAATTTTTAGAGTGTCTGGTACAGACATCCCAACTTCCCACACCAGGGCGGGAATGTGACTACACAAAATCCTGGAGTTGTAATTATGCCATGCTAATTCATATGGTAGAATATATGAAGGGCACAACAAAAAGCCTATAATATTGTTATTAATGCTAAGAATATATCTAGAAGATAAAAATGATTTTTTTGGTTATGCCTACGTCTAAAACACTGTTAACCCTACAACACTAATGAGTCGAATGGATGGAAACATACAAAAAATAGTACACTGACTGCCGCACCCAATTCACACGAAGTTTCATCGAAGACCCAATCGCAAATTTTAAAATATTTTATTTAAATAGCTGTAAATCAGAGTTGATCATTTCTTTTAGAAAAACACGGTAGGAAATATTTTATAAAGAAATAAATCAAGGCTAAAAGACACAGACCAAGGCGCAAGAAGATAAGGGAGAATTAGGAATCAGAACCTTGAATGACGTCTAAATACACAATAATTCTTGTACATAAACATAAATTTAGAGCCGATTGCAAATTATATAAGAAATCGCCTTAAGCAATATGATCAAGTTATTCTCAAAACTTACAATGTCTTATCGATTCTATATCAAATTCCATTACAGATTTCGGAGTTTCTAAACAAATATATATACAATTTAGCTTATTACATTTACAAAGACTCAATTGGGAATACCGTATTTGACAAAGGTGTACTTGAAGATGATCTTTGACAACTTGAGTTCCTTCAGATCTATGGCTTGCTAATCGCAAAGACCTCATTGGTACTTCACAACCAACACTAGGTGTTCTCTTCTTGCCCCTTATCCCCTGAGCCACAAAGGGGCCACGCACACAAACCAAAAAAACAATTTAGCTCTGAGCTTGCCTCACAAGGTAGAGCCACCACTCTCTCTCAAGCTAGGTATCCCAACTCTCAAAACTAAAACCAATAAAAATTTCTGCAACATAACTTTACCCATAACCAGTGTGATCATTTTTTCCTCCCCAACCATTTGATTTATAAGATTTTCCTTAATGACACCTTCCTTGCACAATTAATTTTCCTCACCCTCCTAATAACACTACTTAAATCATTCCTAGTTGTCTCTTTATTCTCCATATTCTCATTTAATGAATGTCGCCTTACTAAATCATAGTTGAGTTAAAATATGATTCTTCTCCTAGTTAACTAGTGGTAGGTAGACTCTAGATTCCTTTCTATGTGTACACATTCTTTCGTGTTTATCTCTTTCTTATTTTAAAAACCTCATTTTATATTTTCTTACACACATGTGCCTTATATCAAATCTTTAAACATATTTCACCTTTTCTTAATTCTTAAATTGATTTACTTCATCTCCTCATTATTTAATTTATAATTTTTTGAATAGGCTTAGACGTTCATTTGGGGATGTAAAATTAATAATTTCATTCATTAATTAATTAATTAAATCCGACAATGTTTAAATATTTTACAAGGTTTAATTATTCTATCAAGGTTTTCTAGGCCACTTAGATTCATTGACTCAAGTGTTACTTTCACGACGTTTCCTTCAAGACGCACTCTGCGCTCCAAGGGTGTCAATCGCCTTTGACTACTTTTGGTAGTTGTTCAATCCTTGGAGTCAGTACTCCACTTGAGCTACTTTGTTAGAGACTGAGGGATTCTAAAGAATAATGACCCCGCTTTATTTCATGACCCTTAGAATGTTCGTGAGCGACTGTCTCAGTATTCCGTCATGACATCATGGACCTCTCGAACTAGGTAATCATTAACCTACAATTCGAGCCATGACGGGAATGCTAGTAGGTTGTGACGGGGATGATGCCACACCTCTCCCTCAATATATGGTATATGGCCCCTTTACTCCTTATGTGAGTCATATTAACAAGCATTCGTCAGTTTGCATCCATCAATGAAACATTGTCAATGATCCATATAAAAAATCATACTGTAATCGATCATATGTCACATATTCATAATGAAATACTCAAACCGATACAATCCACTCCCTGACTCAATTAGGAGTCTAAGGAGGTCCATTGATGTCATTGACATCCACACTCTATTAATGTATTGAACACTCAGGGAAAACTCGTCAATTGCATCTATCAATATGCATATATCAAATAAAATTAAATCATAATCCATCCACATTATCATAAGAATCCATAAGTGAAACAAATAACCATGTACTATAACTGGATCACTTGCATGCAAGTGTCCTAAAATAATAAGTCGATAAGATTTGCTCGCAAGAGAGGGATGTTACATACACCCCCTCTTGTTTAAACTTCGTCCCAAAGTTGTACAGTATATATAATATGAAATAATAAAAGTAACTCACAAGATATATATATCTAGTCCATCAAACAAGTATGGAAACTATTGGCACATATCATATGCATCCTCCCAGGTAGCCGAGTGTGGACTAAAATTTTTCCACTGGACCTTGACCTGATCGACTGTTTGACGTCGTAGTTGTCAAATGCGATAGTTCAGAATTTGGATTGGCTCCGTCGTGAGTGCACTCTCGTTCGACACCTGCAAAGAACTCATTCCAATCACATGTGTATGATCACTAACATAATGTCTCAAAACAGATACATGAAAAACATCGTGCATATGCCTCAAATAATCAGGGAAGGATAGTCGATATGAAACAGGTCATTTCTTTTCCACAACTTCAAAAGGTCCCACAAACCTAGGAGAGAGTTTAACACCCTTTCCAAAATTTATCGAACTCTTGTGCAGTGTCACCCACAAGAAAACTCAGTCGCCCACTTCATAATTGCGGTCAACGCGATGTGCATCAACACAAATCTTTTGCTAATCTTGCTCCTTTTTAATCCTTTGTATTATCGTCTACATTTGTTCTTCCATTTCTTGGATAATTTCTGGCCCTACCAAGACCCTATTCTCAATTCAATCCCAACTCAACGACGTCTGACACGATTACCTGTAAAGAAACTCAAACTATGCCATCTTAATGGTACTTTGTTAGCTATTGTTGTATGCAAACTATGCCAATGGTAAGAAATCTTCCCAATGCTTTTGTTGGTCGATTACATACATACACAACATATCCTCCACAATTTGGTTTGTTCTTTCTATCTTCCTGTCTGTCTTAGGGTGATACGTTGTACTAGAGTTTAGTTGTGTTCCCAAGGCCTCTTGGACACTGATCCAAAATCGTCCTGTAAACATTGATCCTCTCTCGAATATGATCCTTTTTGGCACACCATGTAATATCATAATCTCTCTGATAAAATCTCTAGCTATGTTTGGCGCCTGATACATCATATGTACAGGAATAATTAGAGTGTCAACTACCACAAAAATCAAGTCATGTCTCCTTAACGTCAGTGGTAATCCAACTATAAATTCCATTGAAATGACCTCCCATTTAAATTATGGAATGAAGTGTGGCTGTAGTAATCCTTTCGGATGTCTATGCTCAACTTTCACTTGCTGTCATTTTAGACATCTCACCACGTAGCTAACAATGTCTTCTTTCATCCCTTTCCATAAGAGTAAAGGCTTTAGGTCTACACTCATCTTCGTGACTCCCGGATGAGCCATGTACACTACGTGATGCGCTTCACTTAAGATCATGCTTCTTAATTTGTCGTTAGGAGGTACATAAATCTTGCTTTTATACCTCATAAATCTATCATTATGTAATGTATAACCTTCAAACTGAGTACCCTCATGGTGTCTTGTTCGATATTGTCCTTAACCTCTTTGTACCAGTCATCGTCGATCTATATGTCTAAAATATTTTCTCGAAGATTCGTCTGAAGAGGTATTACTGAGTATACACGTGGTCTCCGACTCAATGCATCCTCCACTCTATTTACCGTACCTTCTATATAAGAAATATCGAAGTCGTATTCGCTAAGTAGTTCTGACCAACACCTTTGTCGTGTGTTCAGGTTACTATGCATAAATATGTGTTGCAATCCACAATGATTTGTGTTTAATTCAAATTTTCGTCCAATCAGATAGTG
Organism: Picea sitchensis; assembly: GCA_010110895.2. Classification (NCBI taxonomy): domain Eukaryota; kingdom Viridiplantae; phylum Streptophyta; class Pinopsida; order Pinales; family Pinaceae; genus Picea; species Picea sitchensis. The sequence goes on along the minus strand of SNQJ01S0147090.1, from coordinate 94 downwards.
TCTCCATACTCTCAAGGCATACACAATGGCTAATAACTCCAAATCATGCATTGTGTAGTTCTCCTCATGCTTTCTTGAGATGTACGTGATCACT
>SNQJ01S0147089.1:37762-51646 GCA_010110895.2 Picea sitchensis | reverse complement strand
TGATGCTTTATCTACAAAGGTTGTGTGTGTTGGCTATGGAATTTGAGCGAAATTTTGCACCAAAAATATTCACGTGCAACTTCAACAAGATACTATGTGAGCTTTACAATTTTTAACTAGCATTATTTGTGCGAAAATGGGTGCAGTTGTAATAAAAATGGAGCACTAGAAAACTAAGTTATAATGTTATTTGGAAAAAAAAATAGTTTATTCATGTGAGATATTATACATCCCAAAATGATTTATTGCAGTAATTGAAGACAGTTCCATGGTTGTTTGATCAGCTCCAGATGAGGTGCTTAAGGAGAAAATTCACTGAGCATAAAAGGAAACTAATGGGGTTGAGAGAGAGTGAATCATGTAGCAAAGTTCTTTGAGTAAATTTGCTAAATACTAAGGAAAATGGGTGGGCTTGAGAGAGAGAGTGAAGCACCTAGTGGCTTCCTGGCTTCCTCATAGCCCTATTTAGGGGTGGTATCTACATTGGATACCTACTGTTGGGTGAATTTTTTTTGTACTTAACTAGTTTTGGGTGAAATTATTTTGTACTTAACTAGTTTTTTTTTAGAACAACTTTTGTTAAAAGATAAATGCTCTATGGTTGTTTATGAACCTACAAAATTAACAACCTGTGCATGTATTTTATTTAATTCTGGTCGAACATTCAAATTAACGACCTGTGCATGTATTTTATTTAATTATGGTCCATTGTTTATGAACATTCAAATTAACGACCTGTGCATGTATTTTATTTAATTCTGGTCTTCCCTGGAAGGTTTATTTAGTGGGTACTGTGGGGATATGACCTCTAAAGGACATAATTTAAACCTTTCATGACTACCTGTCCTGTGGATGGAAACAGTGGGAGGGGATGCCATATACTTTCTAAAACACGGAGCAATAAATCATTTTTAATTATTATAATGTAGTAAGCATTAAAAACTATTTAAGTAATTGCAAGCATCCACGGATTTTGCTAAGAGGATTTTGTACTTAACTTAACTAGTTTTTTTTAGACCAACTTTTGTTAAAAGATAAATTCTCTATGGTTGTTTATGAACCTGTAACAACCTGTGCATGTATTTTATTTAATTCTGGCCGAACATTCAAATTAACGACGTGTGCATATATTTTATTTAATTCTGGTCCGTTGTTTATGAACATTCTGGTCCGTTGTTTAATTCTGGTCTTCCGTGGAAGGTTTATTTAGTGGGTATTATGGGGATATGACCTCTAAAGGACAGAATTTAAACCTTTCGTGACTACATGTCATGTGGATGGAAACAGTGGGAGTGCGATGGATGAAACAATAGTAAATTCCACGATGAAGGAAAATAACAATCACTCTAGTATAATGACTTGGTGAAGAATATAAGGACTAATAGATAACATTGAGTACACACTAGAAGTTGTAAAGAAGGAATTAGGATCACAATAGAAACTATCTCTACACACAACTAGAACCAACCACAACTGCCACTTACAATACTAAAATCATAATTTAAGAAGGACGTAATAATATGAAGCGACTATACGAGAATCCAAATCTGAATTTCAATTAAATTCAACAGTAGATTATACCATTTCTGGTTTCCTGGATTTCCAAAGGATTCTGTAGCATCCATAAACTTTTAATATTTGGAATTGTAATTATTATACAATCGAACAAAATAGATTATACCATTTCTAGTTTCCTGGATTTCCAAAGGATTCTGTAGCATCCATAAACTTTTAATATTTGGAATTGTAATTATTATACAATTGAACAAAATAGATTATACCATTTCTAGTTTCCTGGATTTCCAAAGGATTTTGTAGCATCCATAAACTTTTAAGATTTGGAATTTTAATTATTATACAATCGAACAAAAGAAATTCAACTCAGGAATTGCATTAAAATAGGATCTCACCCGTATGGAATTCAGTTAAAAAAAATGCAGCGACCATAACCATTTCACATTAAATTTTAGTTTGAGTCTATGATGCCTCTCTAGTTACACCGATGCCAATAAATTCTGCAACGACCATTGACGTTTACAAACTTCAGATTTTTAATTAAATTTTAACGGAGACCCAAAGAAATCTATATTCTGGATTTACAATAGATCTTTTTTTGACCAAGTCAAATTCAATTATCAAACAGAAAATTTAATTGACTAGACCAATGAAGTTAAGTTCCAACACTGCGAAGTGCGATGGATGAAACTTACCTGTGTGACCCGTGCGACCTCTCCACCACGACCCGTGCAACCTCTCCACCACCCCTGCGACCTCCGCAACCTCTCCACGACCACTGCGACCTCCCTGCGACCTCGCGACCTCCCGGTGTTCTCCACAGGCGCTCGGCGACCACACAAAAATATGCTCGGCGACCTCACAGACTAGAGCTCTCGCACAGGCGATTTGGCCAAAAATTTTACAAAAGCACTATCAATCGATCTGTGGGTAATATATAACCAATCTTTTGGCCGAAAGATAGTTCGGACGAATAATATTTCGGCCGAACTATCTTTCGGCCGAAAATTTATTGCCAGAAAGAAAATATCCAGCCGACCAAATTTCTACACGCAAATCGAGGGGGCAGTTATTGCACCGTTCGATTTTACGTTTAGTTTTTCGACCGAAAAATAGTTCGGCTGAAACTATTATCTTTCGGTCGAAAAATACTTTTAGTTCGGCCGAAAAAAAGTTTTTCGAAATTTTGGAAACCTGATTGTCACGAAAGTGTAACCCACCTTCGTAATTTCACCCCTAAAGAAATAACATCTAGACATATGGGTCCTTCCCAATCCTTTAAACTCCCTAAATGTTGTTTAAACTAAGAAAGCTTGAAAAACTATCATAGATTGAAAGCATGTGGGTATGTATGGGCCCGTTACTTTGATCTTTAAACTTCTCTAGTGATGTAAACTAAGAAAGAAATTTCAAGAAACTACCCCAATTTTGCAACATGTGGGTATGTATGGGCCCTTACAACTTTAAGATGATTTCAAAAGAAACTAAGAGGAGCCCTAGGGGAGATTTTTCCTTTCCTAAATATTTTTTTGTTAAGGGAGATGAAATGTCCCTTTAACCACCTTATTCTCAAGATATCTCTATGGTGTGAGAGAAAAGAATACTCAATGATCAAAATTAATTTATGGTCCCAATGTAAGTATTTTTTATATGTGACAACATTGATCTTAAATTTTACAAACCAAACAAGCCATCCATGTGGAAACCAAAAAAAAGAGAGGAGAATATTTGGTTCTTTTTTCCCCCTAAGTGCCCGTGTTTAACTAAACTTTCATATGGGAAAGGAGTCTAAGTGGAGTGCATGGGCATTACAAATTGCATGAGAACAAGATATTGAAGGCTAGGGGCCCTCAAATCATCACAAAACCCTTACAATTTTGAAAATCTGTATATGTGCGCGGCTTACAATTCTGATAGATGTGGGGCACACAGTTCGTTGAGTGCATGTCTGTGGGCTGAACTATCTGTGCACTTTCTCATATGCGTTGGGGGTTTTTTTTTTGAGTGAAATTCTCCTCCTCCAACTTAGAATTTTTCTTTTGACAAGTAATATTGGGCCGATTTTGGCACCTTCAAGACAAATTTATTAAAAGAAGTGTTCTCTAAGCCCAAATAGGGTGGAATTTGATACTTTATCCACAATATGGTCGCCATTTTGTTGTGTCTGTTTCATCACTTGGGTTCAAAAAACAATGACACTTGCATGTCTAGTTGGGCCTGTTATACAAGACATAAGTTCGTGAGTGGGTTAAACAAACCAAACACATCGAATAAACAAATAAACAAACTAAAACAACTAAGAAAATAAAAGCTAGAATGCATAAGAAACTTAGAACCATAAACAATCAATCAATGACCAAGATAATGCCAGCAATGGATAACTATATTAGTTGGCAAAAAAATGTAGAGGAAAATGAAGACTTATGGGTCCGCTCTTCCTCTTTGGGAGGGCTCTTGAGTTCCCTAATGGAGAACTCTTCTTACAATGGAAGAAAAATGGAAAATGATGAAGAAAATCAATGCATATTCCCTCAAGAGGTGAGTGGAATATCCTATTGCAATGATGGTTGAATACTCCAAGGAGAAAAGAGGATTCTTAAGGGAGAATTGAGATATCATAACAATACTATGAATATCTTGGTTTCTTAGTGCACCGATGGATTTCATTTATAACATTTCTTCAAGGAAAACTATAATTTGTTCTTGGTGTGAACAAGGGGCCTTTTAGGGCACCCTTTGGTCCTTGACCAACCCCCCATTCAGATTTTTCTCAGATATGGAAATCAAATCAGGTTGGGATCTTCTGTTAATATTAAAATGGCAAATGCATGTTTTTACAAGGTGTTCCTGAGCACAGCTTGTAAGAAGGTCTCAACTCCTTTTATTTTTCTCTCTCACAAATTATCTTCTCTCCTCTCTAAGATAGCTCTACCCACTGCTAAAGAGATACAATTCATCTTTTACCTGAGAGGGCTCTTCGAGCGCTTCCCTCCAATCTACCTACCCTATTCAATTGCATTGAATGGGTTGTCTAGTTCACTATCGGATCTAGATCTCGTCCATACAACATTTAAGGTCGATCCTCTCTACAACATCCACAAAGGCACGACTCTACAGCTCAACATCCTACGCATTTAATTACATTAAATTCAAATTTTAAATGAGGTTGTGCCTCTCTTAAATGCGCGATTTGAATTCGCTAACTTAGCTAGCTAGCTGACTGGCTGACATGGAGAGATGCTCTTGCATCAGTTTTCATTGATGTCAACCCTTGAAGAAATACCCATAGAAAAAATGATTTAAATTAAATTCAAATTTTAAATGAGGTTGCTCTCCTCTTAAATGCACGATTTTGAATTCGCTAATTTATTACCGGCTCGACCGGTCAAGGTGGAGAGATGCTCCTACACGCTGTCATTGATGTCAACCCCTGAAGAAATACCATAGCACAAAGGTTTGGGTAATGGACCCTAATAGTGTGTTTGATGTACTATGACTCATTATTGTTTCTTCATGGCTGATAAGAAGTAAAAATGGATGAACTCTCAAAGCGGTCCCTTATGGTGAAAGCCTCATGAGAAGACGCTTAGGAGTAAGAGAACCCATGCTTAATTGTGGAATAATTAGATGAAGGAAAGTGAATTTGTTAGGAAAAATATCCTATATGGATAGTTCTTGTCATGTCATTTTCGGTGGTATGTGGAATGTCACATAATTCCTCAATGCTAGAGAGTTATGGCCATGAGAGTTGGAGACCCCGTTTGGGAAATGGACCCAAGTTTGTTTGATGGGTAACATATGAGTTATGATATATTTTCAGATAATACTAGTCTCTATATGGATAGTACATGTCATTCCATTTTTAGTGATATGTATAACTCCACATAACTCTTCACTTGTTTGAGATTTATGGCCTATGAAGTTGGAGGACCCCTCATCCGGGCTGTCTGTAGAAGCCCCAAAAGGTCAAAGTGCAAATCAAAGGGTTTAAGAGATTTTAAAAGGTAAATAATAAAGTGAAGTGATGAGTGTATTATAATTCAAAAGTGACACAAAATAAATTATTTCAATAATAATTTTAATGGAGAAATTGAAGTGGACCCAACCCCAAAATGCAAGTAAATAAGTGACCTAGAAGATGTTTCTTAAGGAAGCTACTTCGAGAGTAAAAATAAGAGTGCCCTCTCGTTTTATATCAAAATTTAGCATATTGAATATATATAGATAACCTAGGTAACAAAATGATATCTAAGACGAAATTTTGAGGAAAGTGAAGAAAATAAGGGTCGAATGAAAGGAAGGATAAATTCCCTTTGATGGTGCTTTCTAAGGTATGTTATTTCTAGGTCATCTCACCATTTTCTATAACTTTATTTTCTATAATGATTCAGATCCCAAAATTGCTAAAGTGAGAAAACATATCCACTATTTGTATCAAAACCATCTTGTGGTTCATGTTAGTTTTAAGTAGTTACACTATGGGAAATAGGTTTGTGGCCAGTCCTCAAACTAGTCAAAAATGAGGTGTTTCTGTAAAAACATCATAACTTATTCCCACAGATCCAAATTCAAAGTGATACCAAATGTGTTGGTTAGGGTATGCTCTGTAGGTTGTGTGACATTTTCAGATCATTTAATTAAATATTTTGTTCATGGCATGCTCTATAAGGGTCCCTTTCTAGAATAAGCCAAAATTCAACAAGGTTTGTCATTTTGCTATAACCTCATTTTATGAGAGGTTACAGTAAAAGCCACTTGGGGAAATTGCATAAAACACACCTAAGAACATTTTATCGGCCAGAGTTTTATATTACTATAGGTTCAAAAGTTATGATTACTTCAAGTTAGTTGTTGGACTAATCCAAAACTAGGGCATGTGAGACTAAAGAAAGTTTGATGAAAAGTTCTATATTATCTTGTTTTTAAAGTTAGTGAAGGTTTGTAGGAATGTGATCATATACACTGTATATTAATGGAGCTACAAAGCATATTTGATGAAATGATGAGGATTTGGTTTGGCACACAGTTGAGTACACATGGTTGAGACAAGTAGAAGATGAGTTGACACATACATGAAGTGTATATTTGATGATGTTGGTGGTAACATTGATGATTCGTAGTTTATGAGTAGTTGACATGATTGAAACATACTCTGATACATGTTTGGATGCACTTGGTAATGGTATAGGTTGATTACAGGTTATGCATGGTTGATGCACTTGTTATGGTACTGTGTTGATTACGTGTTGGTGCATGGTTGATGCAAATTGTTTATGGTACTGTGCTGATTACAAGTTGATGCATGGTTGATTCACTTGTTTATGGTACATGTTGATTACAAAGTTGAGGTACGTGCTGATGGATGGTCTGCACTTTATCGGGTACAAGTTTATAACAAAGATATCTCAGAAAGGACAAAGGTGACGTTGGTTCCACTCATTCCGCTTCTCACTTTGGGTGCTAGGATGGGGTAAATGACTCAGGAGCCAGCCACCTCCTGCCAGGCCGGAGAACATTGGGTTTTTTATCCTCCTTCTAGTTGTAGCCGAGATTTGGGGAGTTGGAGCTCTCAGTTTGTAGCCTAAGAAACTAGAAGGTTGGAGCATCCTTCCAGTTGTAGCCGGAAAAAAGTGGAAGTTGAAGCCCAATGAATGTGATTCCTCAATACATATAAGAAAAAACATCTCCGTGGTTTTCCTGATTTGGGATTCCACGAAAACACCTGTGTGCATCTAATGTGTGTGATTGCTTATTTATTGTCATTATTGGATAATAATTCCCACATTGATATAACATTTGAATAAAAAGGATTATAATTATGTTAATACTGATTCACCCCCTGCATCCAACATTAATCTATTACTAGAATTAGTTCTTTCGAACTTGAGATCAACTTATTTCATTCAACATATATTACCCTCATAATGGAGGGCTTTGTTTTTAGTGACATACATGACACTAGTTATAGTGACTTTCAATCAAGTAGAACTTGTCAAGTTCTTAAGAGGTGTAATTCATGGAGTACTCAACACCATTTATTACATGCATATTGTTCTTGTTCAAATATCCATAAAGTGATTTATCAAACATGTGATTTAGAATACAAGCAATTAATGTATTACTAGAATTGTTTCTGCAAACTTGCAATAAACTTATTTTATTCAAGATATATTACCCTGATACATTGAGGGTTTTGATTTTAGTGGCATACATGGCACTATTTATAGTGACTCGAAATCAAGTAGAGCTTGCCAAATTCTTAAGATGTGGAATTCATGGACTACTCAACACCATTTCATTAATAGATTTACTAATATCGCTTGATACAAAAAACTTATAAAGTTGAAGATGTGACAAAGGATATTTCCTTAAAGTTTTTCCTTGTAAGTTGAAACCATCTCTTTTAAGGTTTCATTCTAGTTATTATACCTTCTTTTTTTTCAAATAATTCACTCTGTAATAGGTCTTGTCATATTTAAATCAATTTCTCAAACCCTATTTCAAATTATCTTGTGTGACATCCATCCATATAAAAATAATGATATACTATCCTCCATGTTCTAGTTTAATGTGACAAATCATTTGTTTTTAAAAGTAGGCATTCCTATGGTGACATGACCTAAATTTTCTATATGTTTTTTTTTGTTTTGTTTGTTAATTTGTGCTGGACATGTTGGCTACGCGATTAAACTGTAGCTTGAGAAACCGCGACCCAGGGATCGCACCCGGCCTAAGCCACACCAACCTTAACATGGTTGGATTTTTGTCCCCACAAGTTTCAAACATATAACTTTAACATTAAGTGGCTTAATAACACACCTCACACCAACAACCTACACCTCGGGGACTAAATTTTCTATATGTTAAATATATGACTTCTAACCAATATAAGAATATTTTACATTTGTGAGGAAAATTTGACATTCAAAAAACATAATCTACTTAAGATTAGCCCGCATTACTGTTTTTAAAATCAAGTAGTCAATTTGTACACTGTATTTTAACTCAATGTCTCTATTTATTTTAATTTTTAGGTAATGAAACAATTCATAAAGTCTCAAGTTGTTTTTATGAATTTTATATTTTCAAATGTGAAATACATTAGTTTACACTCGCAACTTTACTATGGATATGATCTATAAATGAAGACATTTTCCTTCCAACAAAACAACCCTAACAATAGCTAATAAAAACCAATTGATATATTTCCCAACAATTTGATAAGTGAATATTGATATACAATCATTATTGTAAACTATTTAATATCTACATTTTATTTTTAATCATTTTTACTAATTTTATTTATTAATTGAAAATATACACAAAGTAACTTTGAAGATTTTGTATCTCCAATATATTATCAAATATTATAAGCATTATAATTTAATATGTAAATTAAATTTCAATACTCATATTAAACATTAGAGACCTAATTTCTTATATAATCCTAATTAAAATAAATAGTTATTATATATATATATATATATATATATATATATATATATATATATATATATATATATATATATTTTGTAAATTATATTATTTCTATATATAATATTATGTTTTAGGTTTGTTAAAATGTTATATATATATATATATATATATATATATATATATAATATTAAATTAACTCTGATAATTCAATTTTAATAATTATTTAAACTTCACATTCAATTTATTTTTTATTTTTATATATAAATAATATAATTTTAAAATAATAAATAATATATATACCATATTAAAATTAATCATGATAATGCAATTTTTCAAGCTTACAAGCTTTGGGCACAACCTCTACGATTCACGGGATTTTCGATAAATTTTACATGTGGCATATAGGATACAAGATACTGCAGAATGCCTCGGCTGTACAAAGTATCACCAAAAAACTGTCTACTCTGCAATTTCAAAGTCATCTTTATGAAATAGTATATGTGAAAGGATATAAGGATATGACAAGTTTGTTTATAGTGCAAGCAGCAGTGACTTGTGATCAATACCATTAAATATGAATGTCCCGGAAAGAGTAACAAACTGCTATGTAATAAGCTTAATAACTTCCTGTGATGCAATACCACCAACAAAAGCTGCAACGCAATGCAACTCTGAATCTCCAAATCGGTACATTTCACTGATAAGGTCCTCAGATAAGTTATCCCCCACACACCCCACGTCATTTAAGAGTCCAACACCAATAGTTTTTAACTTTGAAACATCCTCATCCAGCTCCTCATCAAAGACTCCAGGATATCTATTGTATGATGTTGCAAAATGATCCACAGCACGAAGAAGTTAATTTTCTGGCATTTTAATGCAGAAGCTTTTAATTTTTTCCCTTCCAATATTTAGGATGCTTCTTACTCTACGCTCAACAGATAAGGAATCTGCCTCAGCCTTCTTTTGTAATATTATGTAATACTCAGTTACAGTTGTCATATCCGGAATTGATCCCTCAAGAGGTACCTCCCCTTCACCTTCGTTTGCAACAAATTCCTTTAGAGCAGCTACGAACACCCAAAAGTCAGATGAGTTGGAATTCACATCAGCTAAGCTATCATCTATAATATTACGGAGATGCGAACTTATTCCAGGAGATGCCCAGACTTTGAATGAAGCTTCCATAGCTTCTTTGTAATTATCCTTATCATGTGAATACCTCTTGGTTCGTAAGAGGTCCTTGAATTGTTTCTTCTCTTCTCTGGTTGATGGTAGCATGCCATCATGCATGTTTTTCCACTCTTCGGTATATTTTTGTGTATTACAACATCCTCAGTGTCAATATCAAAACTATCCACAGACCTCATGAGTTCAGGCCATGGCTTATGAAGCTTGAGATCATCAAGAAAAAGCTTTGGCTTGGACTCAACTACACCATGCTCCTTCAAACTAATTCAAACTAAACCAGTGAGTCCATAAGAGCGTGCAATTACAAGTATCACGTTCTTTTGTCTGCAAATTCTATCCAGCTTCAAAACCACATTCTCTAGGAGTTGGGTGGCTATAATCAAAGAAAATTGAGAGAAGAAAACAGGATTAGTCTCAAGAAAAGCCTCGGGTGATTCCTCTAAAAACTTAACTCCAACAGCATCATTGAGCTCTTGTAGAAATGCACACACACACTTTGCCTTTGATTGACCAATGTTTTCTGTGTCCACCAAAAAATGTTTCCCTAGATCTGCTACTTCCACTTTGGAGCCATCAACAACTGTGAAGCTTCCTATGCCTCCTAAAACAAGATTTTTCAAAGCTTCTGAGCCAGTGGAGCCAAGTTATATATATATATATAGATAGATAGATAAACAAATAAAATTAATCATTATGATGCAATTTCAATAATTATTTAAACTTCGCATTCAACCTACTTCAACCTCCACATTTCAAAAATGGAAATTAAGTGAGTGGGAAGTGACTTTGTGTGTGAGCAAGTGAAAAAGGTGTACCAAATTTTAATAAGTTAGTTATGAATTTGCAACAAGTGGACTTCATGTGGTCCTTACAAATCTTTGTTATCTATCTTAGTAAGTGTCATTGGTACAACTTTGAGGAATTTTTAAAATCCCTAAAGAAATAACATGTGGACATATGGGTCCTTACCAATCCTTTAAACTCCCTAAATGTTGTTTAAATTAAGAAAGCTTGAAAAACTATCATAGATTGAAAGCATGTGGGTATGTATGGGCCCTTTACTTTGATCTTTAAACTTCTCTAGTGATGTAAACTAAGAAAGAAATTTCAAGAAACTACCCCAAGTTTGCAACATGTGGGTATGTATGGGCCCTTACAACTTTAAGATGATTTCAAAAGAAACTAAAAGAAGCTTTAGGGAAGATTTTTCCTTTCCTAAATATTTTTTCGTTAAGGGAGATTAAATGTCCCTTTAACCACCTTTCTGATTCTCAATATCTCTCTATGGTGTGAGAGAAAAGAATACTCAATGATCAAAGTTAATTTTTGGTCCCAATGTAAGTATTTTTTATATGTGACAACATTGATCTTAAATTTTACAAACCAAACAAGCCATCCATGTGGCAACCAAAAAAAATAGAGGAGAATATTTGGTTCTTTTTACCCCCTAAGTGCCTGTGTTTAACTAAACTTTCATATGGGAAAGGAGTCTAAGTGGAGTGCATGGGCATTACAAATTGCAGGAAAACAAGATATTGAAGGCTAGGGGCCCTCAAATCATCACAAAACCCTTACAATTTTGAAAATCTGGATATGTGGGCAGGTTACAATTCTGACAGGTGCACAGTGGGCGTAAAGTTCTTAGAGAAAATAATCATTTGGGGCGCACAGTTCGTTTAGTGTATCTGTGCACTTTCTCATATGCATCGGGGGTTTTTTTTTGAGTGAAATTCTCCTCCTCCAACTTAGAATTTTTATTTTGACAAGTAAGGTTGGGCCGATTTTGGCAACTTCAAGACAAATTTATTAAAATAAGTGTTCTCTAAGCCCAAATAGGGTGGAATTTGATACTTTATCCACAATATGGTCGCCATTCTGTTGTGTATGTTTCGTCACTTGGGTTCACAAAACAATGACACTTGCATGTCTAGTTGGGCCAGTTATACAAGACATGAGTTCGTGAGTGGGTTAAACAAACCAAACACATTGAATAAACAAATAAACAAAATAAAACAACTAAGAAAATAAAAGCTAGAATGCATAAGAAACTTAGAACCATAAACAATCAATCAATAACCAAGATAATGCCACCAATGGATAACTATATTAGTTGGCAAAAAAATTTAGAGAAAAATGAAGACTTATGGGTCGGCTCTTCCTCTTTGGGAGGGCTCTTGAGTTCCCTAATGGAGAACTCTTCTTACAATGGAAGAAAAATGGAAAATGATGAAGAAAACCAATGCATATTCCCTCTAGAGGTGAGTGGAATATCCTATTGCAATGATGCTTGAATACTCCAAGGAGAAAAGCGGATTCTTAAGGGAGAATTGAGACATGATAACAATACTATGAATATCTTGGTTTCTTAGTGCACCCATGGCTTTCATTTATAACATTTCTTCAAAGAAAAATATAATTTGTTCTTGGTGTGAACAAGGGGCCTTTTAGGGCACCCTTTGGTCCTTGACCAACCCCCCATTCAGATTTTTCTCAGATATGGAAGTCAAATCAGGTTGGGAGCTGGTCCATAAGTGGTTGGGGGGCCGACAAGAACCATAAATGCGTCGTTCAGAGGAGTGCACAACTTTTCTCGTACACAATCGCACATTTGGTGCATTGTTCTCTCTGAGGGATTTGTTGGCCGCACACTGCACATGCACTTCCTTTAATGAATTTGTGCATGTCAATTTTTTCCCAATTGTATAGTTTTTGCCTTTTGAATTGCATTTTAGTGCTGCAGTTGAACTAATTGTTGACATTGTTGTATTTCTGTAACCATTTGGGTGCAATGTTGCACATGAAATTTCAGTGATAACAAAGACTCTTTTCACTCCTATTATGTTATATGGATGTGAAGTTTGGGGATTCATTATCTCTCAAAAATCTTAAAGAAAGATATAGAAGATCCAAAATAATTTTATAACTTGTAATATCAAAATTAAGGGAAATACACCCTATCATATCCTCCTCATTGAAGCGAGTCTTTCCCTTGTTAAGAGAACAACTATAATTAGGTACTTAATGTACAAGAACAAGATGAAAAACATGTATAACAAGAGGCTCCCCAAAATATCTTTAAAATCTATCACCAGCAACTCAAGTGGGGATGGCATAATGATTCCAAGTCTTGGCTAAATCATTGGAGAATAAAATAAGAAGTTGTTATGCAGAATGTCAATGGTATTAAAAATATTGTATAAGCTAAATTTATGAAAAATCTATGGTGAAATAAATAATTAGAGAATAAAGGAAAATAAAGATATTATAAGGAGCTGCTTAACCCTAACCTTGAATATCAAAAGTATCTCTCTATTTTGACTAGCGTAAATAAGAGAATCAATATTTCTGTTAAAATAAGAACTAATTCTCATGAGTTGCATAGTGAAATTGAGCATTGCACAATCCCCAAAGCACCATGGAAAAAACGAATCTATCACCTTTGTGACACCAAGAGGGTTGAGGATGAAAAACACGTTCTCCTAGAATTCCGGAGGTATACTCAAATTAGTTCCCAATTTCCAAATATTTGTCACAATACTCACATTCCTAACCTTCTAAGTCATAAAAAATTTAGTGATCTTGGAACACTTCTCTTAAAGCTTTTCAAGTATTTAAATAACATTTTAAACAAATCAAAGTAATCTCTTGCTTTTCTTAAGGTCCTATAGACCAATTTTTGTGAGTGGACATTAACCATCATCATCATAATGTTTAAAGTTTAAAAACAATTAGACATTCTAT
>SNQJ01S0147089.1:27354-37752 GCA_010110895.2 Picea sitchensis | reverse complement strand
TAACTTCTTCTTTGTGTTTCACTAGGTCTTCTTGAATAACCCCTTTGTGTATGGCTCTCAAAGTAGGTATTGTTCCTATTGTTAGCTCTGCAATTTACAGCTTTATGTCCAAAATTATTACAAGCATAACATAAAAAAAAAAAATTAGTTTGATACCTGGTAGTTGAAGATCTTATGAAAGGAGGTTCTCTTATGAATCCTTCTTCTTCTTGAGGCCTATCTATCTATTGTTGATTCTGAAATATGAATCTTCTCAGTGGACGAGTGTCCCTGTAATCGTCCTTGTATATCTTTTTATCCCCTATGATTGTTTCTGCATAAATTTTTGGATTTGTTTCTTGCTCTATTGTTTTGGAGCTTGATCCCTTTTTTGTTTGATTGTATCCAAGTCCAGACTTGTCAAGATAAGAATTTTGACTGCTAATAATGTCATCCAGAACTTTTGATCTATTTTGCATATTTTTCTTTTCAATATCCTTTCTTAGTGTGACAATCTCTACTTCCAGGTTTCCAATGATCTCGTCCTTTACTTCTAGTTGTTCTTTGAGTGCTTCTTGAATTCTTTTATCCTCTTCTATTTTAACCTTCAATTTTGTAATCATTTGTTCTAGTTCTTGAGTGTCTTTTTTCTTATCTAGTTCTTCTTGTAGTTTCTTGTTTTTCTTCTTTTCTCTTCTGATAACTTCGATCACACCCATTAATTCTTCTTGGAAGTCAACTTCTGCCTCTTCAATTTCTTCTTCATATTCTTCTTCGGAGTCTTCTTATGATGATGAGAGAATAGGAGACATAGATGTTCCACTCACGTATAAACATCTGGCGAAGCAATGGGTACCTAAGGAACTACCTCCTATAGATGTTGAATTCGTTGTCAACAATAGGACATATCGGATTTCACCATTCTCCATGCATGGCTTCGGGCTATTTTCCATGGATGGAATAATTGTAAAATACAATACAATAACTAAATTGATGGATTATGTTAGACCGTGTTACAATTATAACGATTGGATGTGGCTGGTCCGGTACATACGAAGTATGTAGAGATATTCACTTGCTACAAATTATATACAACTAATAAACAAAGATAAAAATAAGGGACGGACTATATATATTGATGGAAGGCCTAAATCTTTCACCAATATCGTGGGGTTTATAAATAGCACACGATCCGGGACAACAAACAAACAAACAAATTGCATATTTGAGGGACGTGAAGAGAATCAGGTAGTCCTGTGCGCAATAAAAAATATAGCTCCTAGGGAAGAGTTATTAGCGGATTACCATTTGAATCGAATAGAAACATTGACTAATAGTGTGCAGGTTCTTATGCAACGCCTCTTTAAGAAACCTCTACTTATTGCATTATATTTTTTTATTATCTTTAACATTTTTGTAAATATTATATTTAACATTATTTTTTTGTTATCATTAACAATTTTTTAAATATTTCGGGGTTCTAATTATATTTTAATGTGGAAAGATGATCGTGGAAAAGGGCCATCCACAGAACATGTAAAT
Organism: Picea sitchensis; assembly: GCA_010110895.2. Classification (NCBI taxonomy): domain Eukaryota; kingdom Viridiplantae; phylum Streptophyta; class Pinopsida; order Pinales; family Pinaceae; genus Picea; species Picea sitchensis. The sequence continues at coordinate 36,231 of SNQJ01S0147089.1, read as the reverse complement.
GATTATCAATTTCCACTTTCATTTTACATTGTTTTTATTATTTTCTTATATAATTTTATTGAAATAACATTCTTTTTGCTGAAATTATATGTAGTCAGCAGGCCATGTGGATCATGATTATGCTGATGACGACGGGTTTTATTCTTGCGCTAATCCGATGCTATTATTAAAAAAAAATATCATTAAAGCTAACAAGGAACTTGTTATCTTGTTAGATCGTCCAGAACAAACCTCAGACGCTAAAGAAAGGATCAAGCTCCTTATGTCACAACTTAACACATATAAGGTAATAACCATAATTAAAAAAAAACAAATTTTAATGCAATCATATGTTCAATTATGATACTTTGTTCTTTAACTTTTACATTATCTCATGATAAAACATTTTCTTTTTTATAAAGTAATGTTTGTAGCCTGTTCATCCCGAGGTTGGTAGTAGTGGCGCTACAGAGACACTACAGAATCCTGATGTGGGTGGTCATACAACTGCTAGAGCACTATTTACTTCTCCATATTCCACACCTCATTTAGATAGGAGCCATGACACACACTGACAGACATCCACACCTCAGTAAGAGTCTAGAGATTGTGGCAGAGATGAGGATCATAGTGATCTGGTTGAGATGGTTGCATTCCTTGGAGCTAGACCTGTGACAAGCATGGGGACCCTTCTGTGCACATTTTTGGTTGACGATAATGGACTTCCATTAAAACAATCAAGACTCCTAGGTAGTTATAATTCATATTTTAATCATTTAATGTTGTCTTCATACATAAATCATCTAGATTATTAATTTGAAATTAATGATCATATCTTTGTGTGTGTAGGAAACAACTTTTTTTATAGGAATGTAGGGAGAAAGGCCTTGCCTATTTTTGGGGAAGCCTTACGCATGAGGTGGAATTGCCAGAATTCCAACCTCAAAAAGAAACTTATGGATTATCTTGAAGGCCTCTTTGGTGTAGACATGTTCAATACAAAAGTGATCACATCTTCAGTGGGTGAATATTTAAAATATACCTGGGATGTTTATAGATGAAGCTTGGCAAGAAATCCTAGGTATGAGCATCCTCCCTCAATTCCAGAGAGGGAGTGGAAGGCGATCATTTATGATGCAAAAGAGTATTTTGAAAAAATCAGGAGAACAAATAACTGGTACACCAAGGTAAATTACAATTTTTTGAATTCAATACTAGCTTTATTTTTCTTTAGATCTAAATAAACCTGTGGTTATATATAACATACTTTAATATTTTGAGGATAGGTTTTCTGACACTTCGAAGGAAACCAAGAAAAGGATTTCCAAACATGGACAACACAAGCTACGCCAGGGTGTCTACTCGAGGTTACAATCATGAATCGTAGGTACTCGAACATCTTAAGAATATTATTTGTATCACCTTACAAATTTAAGGTAATTGCAGCGAAAAACATTAAAAAACCATACCCTTATGCAATGCAGGGTGACAACTTCGGAATAGAAACCACGGAGGAAGACCTCCAACTTGGTTACAAGTATGGTTATAAAGTTGTGGTTTATCATTGTAAAAGCATAGGGTAGACCCCAAGATACAATTTGTGGGATAAGGTAAATAAAAATCAGTCCACATTAACCTTTTGTTACTTATAAAATATGTAAATGTTTGATATCGTCCATAATTTAATGTCTTACCTTGTTTTAATCAGGGGAGAACCAATGTGAACGAAACCATTAGTATTGAACAACATAGCGTTGATTGTGAAATGCCACTAGAATATCATGGTGCTCCCTAGCAACCCCATCCCAGTGAGGTGCAGCCCCAAGATGTTCCTGTGACTGAGGCCCACGACGGTAAAATGTCTATATATTAATCATATACTTAATAATTTTGTACTTATAAATTTTGTCATTTCAATGGAAGAGACTGTCATAGATGATCATCCTCAACCTGAATATTAGGTGAATAGGCTAGAAGCCACTCCAACGGTGCTAACTAGAGGACCGAGTAAATAATTACATTGCAGAGTTTTTTTTAATATTAATGAACTACTTCAATGATATTTAAAAATTGGCCATATAAATTTAGTATTTTTTATTTTTTTTAGGTGATGACCCCTAACAGAAGCATCCACACCGTGGGTACAAGGCCATACATACTCGACATAAAAGGACTAAAACAACATCATCTACTAATGAGCACCCAATAAACGAAGACATGGACGTGGATGCTTTTATTAAGAACTGGAAAGCGAAAAAGAAGACTAAAATAAATTCATGATGTCATGTAATAATTTTAAAAGATAGTTAGATGTAGATTGTATAGCTGATAATATACACAAGGCTATTTATATGTCTTTTATATATCTGTGAATGCAATTTTGTTATACACTTAATGACAAAGAGCACTACAATTCTTTTCATTGTGTCTTTTCATTGTGTCATGGACATGGTGTTGCTACTCAATATTGCCTCAAAGCCTACTTATTCATTCCTCTATGATATGTACAATGATGTTGAACCTTCCAAAAATCATTGCAAGAAAAAAAATAAGCCACGGACATGAACCCAAGGATTTCAATGTTAAGGTCTTGTGATTCCACAAGGTGGGATACACAGAGAAATTTTTTCGATGAATAAGCATGATAAATACCTTGATTGAGAATGCGGATGTAACAAGTTGAACATTGAAATCATAGAGCGATAACATAATCGAGAAATATGGGTGGTCATAGATGTTTAACTATTATTCAATCATTTAACCTTTTAATGTCTTTGAAAAATGCACGTTTGAAGGGTGGTCACCTCCACGACAAAGTTAATTTCTAAAATTTTTTTTAGTTGTTTGAAGAATATTCCATGTCCCATAAGACTATTTACACTCATTTATGGATTAAGGACCTTATTTTCATCACCTAATAATGGTCAAGGTCCGAAGATCCATCTCGGCTACACAAAAAATACTAATGGAAACCCTTTCTCATTCATATGAAAATATCCTCTTTAAAGGGATGATGTTGTAGTTTAAGGCCTTGATCATACTTTATGGATTAAGGACCCTATTTTTATCACCTAATAATGGTCAAGGCCCCAACATAAATCCCTACTACACAAAAAATCCTAATGGAAACTTCATCCAACCCATATGCAAAAGAACCCCTTTAAATGTCTCATGTTGTAGTTCATGGCTTTAAACATCGCTTATTAGCCCAATAATATTTTTTCAAGGCCTAATTCCTTGTATTTATCCCCCAACCATGGTTAAATCCTTCATAGGCATCTTTGATACACAAAATATTATAACAATACCCATATCTCACTCAAAGGTTCATGATTCCCTATAGATAACATGTTATGTGGTTTAGGGCATTGATTATGTCTCTTAATCCCTAAAGGATTCCTAAATGACCCAAGGGACTTATTTTCCTCGCTTGACCATGGCTAATTACTAAATGCACATGTCCCTAGTGCAAAATATTTCATAATGGTACACATATTAAACTTGGAGGCCAAATATTTCCTGTAAAGGGATTATGTTTAAGGTGATGTTCATGGATATTGAGCCTTACAAATCTATTTATGGAATAAGGCCCTTATTGTCCTCCCTTTGTCATGGAAAAGTCCTTGAAACCTATTCTTACTATGAAAAAATGCATTATTATACCCATATCCTACTTATATGACAAAGATTCACTTTAAAGGAACTATGTTGTACTTTGAGGCCTTGATCATAGCCTATTAGATCAAGAATATTAACTTAGGTCCTAATTCCCTTGACTCGTGACCCAACCATGGTCAAGGATATAGTACCCATCCCTAATGCATAAAACCTTGTAATGGCATCCACATACCACTCTAATTGATCTCCCTCTTAAGGACCTCCCTCTTGAGCTTAACTTCTATGCGACAATTTCGATCTTCGTCTCCCTTTGAACACTTCAAAGGCATTATCTCTCCTGAGATTTCACTTGCAAAATCAAGCCTTCAAAAATGAATCCTTCTCACACTCCTTGTGGAAAAATTTCAAATAACCTTTGGTTATTTGAGTGTTCGACCTTGTGAACTCTTTGCAATAGTGGTCCTTCAACCTTCGCCTTAGTTGATAAGTTCTAAACCCTTAACCAGCTTGCGCACACCTTGCATGGATATGTGCTTCACCTCCACTTCTATTGATATGATAAAAACAATATCTCTCCTGATCTTTATGAGATAAAACTCATACCTTCGTCAACGCACACCTTGCGAACATTCACTACACTCCTTGCAAGAATTCTCAGGAAGAGAAATAATTGAAACTAATTCTTCTTCTCTCTCTAATTTCATACATTCAAGATGAAATCATACACACAACACATCATTGAGATAAATGAATAATAGAGAAACAAACCAACTTTAAACATACAATTCAACTAATGTAAACAGTAAGCATCATAACACCATGAAAATTGAGTCAAAGTTTCATATATTAACTCAAGTGCTCCTGTACATGGGTTCTTCTCTACAACTCTTTGCTACAACGCTCCAGCTTATGAATTATGAATGATAATATTCTTCTTCATACAATGATACAAGGGTGAGGGTGTCTATATCTGTTTTCCCTCCTACACTTCTAAACTGTCTAATCTAACATTCATATCTGCCTACTTTACATTAACAGACTTAAATGCCTATTACATCCGACAGGTGAGAGTAATTTCTCCAGATCTGTTCATATCTCCAAGACATAAATGTAAGTACGCTTCTCCTAGCTTATTACATTAATGCTTCAATTTTCAAAATTCAAAATGCTTTCATAAAAACATGCCCCCTTTTTTTGATCTGCACGTCCAGCTGTTCCTTTGGCTAGGCATGTGATTTGGCTTTGTAAGATTCTCCTGCTTCATACTCCCTCGCTTGAAAATTTTCATGAACTCCTGTTCATGAGCTCTTGCATGTTCTATTGATGATTTTGAATTGTTTCTTCATCCTTGCAACTGGCATCTTCAAATGGATGTCCCTTCCCCTTGACCAAGTATTCAAAATACTCCTTTCTCCTGGTCTTTTTTCTAATCCTCTTGTCAATTATGCTTTCTATTTGCGGATTTTCAACTACAGGAATTTGTTTTGTCCATTGAATTTATTCTTTCTCATCCTCTGCTCTTGATTCTTCATCTCTGTAAGGGTACAAATCCATGAAATTGAATATTGGTGAGATTTCAACCCCATCGGGTAATTCAATCTCATATGCATTTTCCCCAAATTTCCTTATGACCCTGCACGGTCCAATCTTTTTCATCTTTAGTTTGTTATACGTTCCCCTTAGGAACCTCTCCTTCCTCATATATGAAAGAATCAAATCACCAACTTCAAATTGAAGTTCTCGCCTGTGTTGATCTGCTCTCCACTTGTATTCTTGACTTGAATTCTGCAATCACTCTTTGATTCGGCTGATAAGCTCCTTCATTCCTTCTGCAAAGTCCTCTGCACTAGCACTCCTGAATTCATTTTGTTCTGAATATTTGAATTCAGAAACTCCCCTTGGCTTCATTCCATATACAATCTAGAATGGAATCTTCCCTGTGCTTCTATTGAGTGAATCATTGTAATTGAATTTCGCCTATGGAAGAATGTGATCCCACTGACTGTGGTGTTCAGTCACTAAGCTCCTCAGCAGATCTCCCAAGCTCCTATTTATGACCTCTGTCTATCCATCCATCTGAGGATGATATGCTGAGCTAAAAGAAAAAATTGTCCCCAAATTCTTCCATAAGGTCCTCCAGAAATGTCCCACGAACTTGGTATCTCGATCAGAAATGATACTCTTTGGAAAACCGTGAAGTCTAACAACTTCCTTGAAAAACAGGTTCGCAATATGAGTTACGTTACTGGTTTTCTGGAATGATATTAAATATGCCATTTTAAAAAATCTATCGACTACCACAAAGATTGAATCATATCCTCTATGTGTCCTTGGCAGTCTCAATATAAAATCCATGCTCACTGTGTCCCATGGCCTTTCAGGAATTGGTAACGATTGATATAACCCCGTGTTCTGCCTTTTTCCCTTCATGTGTGTTATAACCCTAAATTGCACCACACATGCTTACCTGGCATCAGGCCAACTCATATCCCTTATTTGCCAAAAAACTACTGAACAACTCTTCTAAAAACTCCATTTTTAAAAAGTAAACACTAGCAGGCCCACTACAGCCCACGGGCAAACGCTAGAAGGCCCACTACAACTCGTGTTTACCTTCAGAATCACAAAAATGGAAAGTTGTCGACGGGACAAAAAGCTATGGGTCAGTTAACTAAAACTCCCGGCCATGCATGGCCGAGGGTTCGTCCAAAACCCTAGCTCCTTCTAGCCTATAAAAGAAGGGGTAGGGGTACTATTTGGAAAGGAGGAAAAAGATAGCAAAGAAACTTTGCCCAATTGCCGAATCCATTTTGTGCCAACCCTTTAGCCTTTCCTGAAGCCTAAGAAGAATTCAAGCAAAGCAGTTGGAGGACAAAGAAGAGGAGGAGCCCAGGATCAGTATCGAGGAACGGTGGCCGATCTCTATCATTATTGTAAGTTGATTCATCTTGAGATTAATAAAAGAATACTTTTCCCATCCCAATGTGTGAGTTTTATATGTTTTATTCGATTTATGCTTAATATCTAACCCTCTAGTAGAAAGATAGCATGCATGCGTAGTGTTTTGTCTTGATTGCATGATTGTCTTTGGAAGGAGCAGCATAAGCAAATGGATAAAGCGCAATGGAGGATCTACACCAAACATCAGGAAAAAGGTTAGTAGGTTCTTTCCATGTTTGCATGTGAAAAAGGGTTTTAAGTTTGGGGTGGTAGAGTAAAAGTGATTTCTTAAGGGTCATGATATGCATGTAAGTTTAGCCCTAGCTTACTAGTTCGTACGGTATTATTTCCCAACAACAGAATTGGCGACTCCACTGGGGATATTACTCTTAGGGTTTTCGTATTTCATTGAGGTTTTTGGGTAGTTCAAAGAATTATATTTTCTGCTTCTTTGTTTGTTCATTTTCTGTTAGGTCAGAGCTAGCAGGGAACCTGGTTACCAATACCAATTTTTCCTTGATTGTTGCTTGACATTTATTATCGAGACACACAGAGGTACACGCGGCCTGCAGAAGGCCTGCACATGTGTAACCCGTGCCCTAACCTTCTACAACCCACGTTTGAATTCTTGCTGCAGAGGTTTCAGTAGCATGTAGGACTCAGAAAGCTTGAGAGGCAGTCTCCTCTTCCCTGTCAGAATTTCACATTCTTAGGGGGCTTTCTGGATCCCGTCCGGGTCTTGCTGGTTCACTGTCTTGTTTTCAGTCTACTTTATTGTGTTTGTTATCTTTTGCATTCATTTTCCTTTTCTGTTAAAGTAGAAGCATCCAAGCCTTTAAGAGACACTGGTTGTCAATACCAGAGGCCTTTTTTAGGTCTGGGCTGCCTGTGTCTAGCTTTGTCTTATCTTTTATCCAGACCCGCGGCCTGTTAAAGTTTAGCCCACGAGTACCTGCACGCTGTTATAGCTCAGCACGCATTTGCACGCATGTTGTTTCAGTGACAGTCACGGGCTTGATTGGTTGCTTTTCAGCCTGGGTGGGGTAGTCATCCCCTCCTGTGGTGAGAAGTGTTCCTCTCAGGGCTTTGAGTCTGGGGCTGCATAGTCAGCAGGTTAGGGCCTCTTATCGTTAGCCTGTGTTTTTCTTAGTTGATGTTTTGATAGAAAAGACCAAAGAAAAAAATTGTTTTATGGTTTTTAGACAAGTGTTAGAGTCGGTGCTTTCTTGATTTCCTTTAAGCGTCTTTTCTCTGGTTCTTTGTGATCTGTGCTTTAAGCCAAAATTTTATTTTGTTTTCTTGGTTTTGTGCTTGTCGGCATTTTCCCTTTATTGCTTCATTTTGCAATTAAATAAAAAAAAAATTCTCCTTTTCATTTTCTTCTTGGTTTGAAGATTGTTTTGTTGCATCAGTAGTTAGGAAGAAGTCTTTTTCATAAGTTTTGCAGTGCATTTAGTGCATAAGTAGCTCGCAGATTGAGTGAAATTCCTTGATGTTTTTCTGCATGAATTCTTAGAAAATTTAAAAAGAAAAGAAGTCTTTCTTGTTGAAAAGTTGTTGGTTTTGCATTTTCTGTAAAAGTTTTTGTTTCTAAGCATTTCTTGTTCATTTTTCTTTGAGTCTTTACACACCATCATTTTCACCTTCATACCTTGTGACGTAAAAAAGCCCATTAAAAGCAACGCTAATTAAAAACTATTAGACTTTTTGTTTGTAGGGTTCATACACTAGCTCAGGACTAGGGCCTTGGAATAGGTTGGAGAGTAAATTCTCTAAGGCCACTCAAACCAAACATTGGAGTCTGTCATAGGGAGTGTAGAAGTCCAGTTACGGAAAGTTATCCGGGACCCCCCTCTAACACAGGGGCTAAACACGAGGTTGCGTAAGGAAAGCTAGCGGATATAACCCCTCCAAAGCTGGACCGAGCGTAGTGGAGAACACATATCGAGGATTTGTTAAGGGATTCCGTCATTTTCATTTTCCACGGGGCTTCATGGGTCTCGAATCCGTTCGAGGTCCTCAGTCGTCTTTCAGACCATTTTCTCTCGATACCCTTGATAGGTTTCGGGCTTGATACCCTGCTCATTGTGGTCTACCCGACTATCGACTCTACCCACCTGGTGACTGTTCACGTGCTGGCAAACTAGTTTCCAATCTTTTCTAGGGACATACACAGGTGACTGCGGGGGTATACAGTGGTACCTAGGACAGACATCGGGCCACGCTTTTTAGAGTATACCTGGAGGGTGCTTCCGTATTTGAGTTGCACTTGCACCAGTAAGTTGCTCTAGTGTTGGTTGTTGTAATTGTTCTTCAGAATAGTTAGTGTTTGCCTGTCTT
>SNQJ01S0147089.1:0-14029 GCA_010110895.2 Picea sitchensis | reverse complement strand
CCGATGGGACGAAAAGATTTGGGTCAGTTAACTGGAACTCCCAGCCATGCATGGCCGAGAGTTCATCCAAAACCCTAGCTCCTTCTAGCCTATAAAAGGAGGGGTAGGGGTACTATTTGAAAAGAGAAAAAAGATAGCAAAGAAACTCTGCCCAATTACCGAATCCATTTTGTCCCAACCCTTTAGCCTTTCCTCAAGCCTAAGAAGAATTCAAGCAAAGAAGTTGGAGGACAAAGAAGAGGAGGAGCCCAGAATCAGGATCGAGGAGTGGTGGTCGATCTCTATCATTATTGTAAGTTGATTCATCTTGAGATTAATAAAAGAATACTTTTCTCGTCCCAATGCATGAGTTTTATATGTTTTATTTGATTTATGCTTAATCTATAACCCTCTAGTAGAAACATAGCATGCATGCGTAGTGTTTTGTCTTGATTGCAGGATTGTCTTTGGAAGGAGCAGCAGAAGCAAACGGATAAAGCGCAACGAAGGATCTACACCAAACATCAGGAAAAAGGTTAGTAGGTTCTTTCCATGTTTGCATGTGAAAAAGGGTTTTAGGTTTGGGGTGGTATATTAAAAGTGATTTCTTAAGGGTCATGATCTGCATGTAATTTTATCCCTAGCTTACTAGTCCATAGGGTATTATTTCCCAACAACAATGTGCTGAAATGTTTTTCTCCTATCCACAAATTTCTTCACATCTGTTCTCACCCCTGGCCAATAATATGAGCTATTCAACTTTGAGAATGTTTTATCATGACCGAAGTGTTTGGCCAATCCTCTGATGTGTTTTTCCTTCAGCAGGTTCTCCCTCATGGAGAATTTTGGAATGCATAGCTGATTTCCCCTGAACAATAATCCATCCTGGATCATGTATTCATTCCATTGGATTTTGTCTCTGAGAACTGGATTTTTAGATGCCTCATATGCCTCCTTGAATTCTGTATCATCCCTATAAATTTCTTTGAGGTTATCAAAACCCAAAGTCTTGACTCTGAATTCCTGCATAAGAAAACATTTCTTGCTCAAAGCATCAACAACTTTGTTAGCAGTTCCAGAAATATGCTTAGTCACAAAAGTAAAATTCTGCATGAATTCAAACCATTTAGCATGTTTTTGGTTCAACTTCTCCTATCAAGTTACAAATTGCAAAGTGTGATTATCGTTGTACAAAACAAACTGCTTGGGAACCAAATAGTGTCTCCATTTCTTCAGTGCTTGTATGACCACATAGAATTCCTTGTCATATGTGGAGTACTTAATCTTCACTTCATTCAGTTTTTCACTGAAGTACGTGATCAACCTGTCATCTTGGCTCAAGATAGCTCCAATTGTAAATCCACTCACATCACACCTGACCTGGAATGTCTTGCTAAAATATGGAAAAACCAGAATTGGTTTCTCAGTGATCTTCTTCTTCAGAAGATTGAAACTCTTCTCTGCTTCCTCCGTCCAGTGAAAAGATTTATGTCTTTTCTTCACCGTATCCATCATTGATGTGCTAATTCCACTGAAGTTTCAGATGAATTTCCTATAGAAGCTAGCCAAACCATGGAAGCTACTAACTTCAAATACACTCTTCGACGATGGCCAATCCTTAATTGCCTTTATCTTTTCTATATCCATTTTCAGTTCATTTGCAAAGATAACAAAACCCAAATAAATGAGTTGTGTCCTCATAAATGACAATTTCTTCATATTTATCATCAATTTCTGTTGCTGTAATCTTCTCATTACTGTAGCTAAATGATTTAAGTGCTCTGCTTCAGTTTTGCTGAAAATAAATATATCATCAAGATATACAATGACGAATTTCCCTATGAAATCCTTCAGGACTTCGTTCATCAACCTCATGAAAGTAGTGGGTTCATTCATTAAGCCAAATGGAATGACAAGACATTCATATAGCCCTTTATTTGTCTTGAATGATGTCTTCCATTCATCACCTTCTCTCATTCTAATCTGATGATATCTGCTTTTCAAATCAATCTTTAAAAAAAATCTTGCTCCACTCAAGCAATCCATCAAGTCGTCCATCCTTGGAAATGGAAAACTGTATCTAATGGCAATCTTATTGATTTCCCTTGAGTCTATACACATTCTCTAGCCTCCATCTTTCTTTGGGTTGAGCACTGTCAGAAAAACGAATGGACTTAAGCTTTCCCATATCAATCCTTTGTCCATTAAGTCATGGACCTGTCTCTTAACTTCTTCATTTTCCTGCGGCGTCAATCTGTATGATGCGTTGATCAGTAAAATAGCTCCAGGTATAAGATCGATATGATGGCTTATACTCCTGATAGGTAGCAACAAACAAGGTAGTTCGTCCACTACTATATCAACAAATTCTTCCAGCAACTCCTAAATTTCTTCTGGTAGATCATCTATCCTTGTACTGGTCTACAACAGTCTCTAGCTCTAGCTTTTCTACCATATTTGTAGATATGAGATTGTATGTGCTACCGCTATCCACTATGACCTTGCATACTCTATCCTAAGTTTTGTAAGAAGTCCTAAACAGACTGTTTCTTTGGGCTGGGTTATCTTCCTCCTTCTCTAGCTTCAAGAGAAATTTCCTCATCATTAAGGATCTTTCACCCTTAGCGTATTCTGCCTCAACATTCTATCCTTGAGCTTCGACAATGTGAGTTTCAGCACATTCTTTCTTCCTATCTGGACACTCATAGGATTTATGTCCAATTTTTCCACAGACAAAGAATTTCACTTCACTTTCTCTACCTCTTCCTCTTCCTCTGGCTCAAGGAAAAGTATTTCTATAAACATACATCCTTCCTTGTGAGATTCCTCCTCTCTCAGGTTGAGGTTGAGGTTTCTTCCCCTCTTCTTTAGGTTTCTGATTTCTGTGTTGGGCAATTTTTTTTCCTCTGGCTTGAATTCTACCTCAGCCTCTTTGACCTTGCTTCCGGCTCAGCTTCTCTTCAGCTTTCAGAGCTATCTGATAAGCATCTTCCACATTTCAAATGGTCATCATCCTCATCTCATCTTGAATTTCATATCATAGACCATTCATGTACCTGGCAACTTTTTCATCATCGCTTTCCCGATGACCTTCTCTTATGTTTATCCTATAGAATTCTTCAGTGTATTCTTTCACTGACATCATCTTCTGTCTCAAATTTTGCATCCTTTGAAACAGAGTGATTTGATAATCCCTGGGCATGAATTAGGATTTCATTTTTGCAACCATTCTATCCTAGTTCTTGATTTTTTTCTTTCCCTTGCAGCGTCTGTCAGCCTACAACTCATCCCAGCATAGTGTTACATGCCCTTTAAGTCTGGTAATGGAATGTTTGACTTTATTGTCTTCCTCAACATCCTCGTAGTCGAAGTATTTGTCTAGAGCTCTAATCCAGTCTAGAAGCTCTTCAACAACCAAGTTTCCCTCATACACTGGAATGTTCATTTTTTCTCTAGCACCTATCCTTGCAACAACTCTGAATAGGCATTCTTCTGCAACATCTTCAACTGCAACTTCTTCTTCTTCATTTCTAGCTTCATTTTCAATTTTAGCCTTGCTGATATCCCCAGCGTTGACTGTGCACCTTTGTGTTGTCTCCATATCATTAATCCTGGCACGTAACTCATGTATTTCTCTTTCCACTGTTGGATCAGTTATTTTCCTGTCTCTTCTTCTCGGCATTTCTGTTTCCACTGTTGGATCAGGTATTTTCCTGTCTCTTCTTCTCAAGTGCATGGCTGTAAAATTTTCTCGCTTCTTTCTACTACAGAAAGCAAAGAAATTATTCTAGGCTCTGATACCAAATTATAGCAGGACCCCCGACCCTCTGGTCGAGATCTGCTCAGGATAGTTCTTCCTTCACCTTGAGTCTAATCGGCTCCTTCGAGTCCCGATTGGAACCTCACAAATTCAATCCACAAGTCCTTCATAAAAACTCACCCTGCACAAATAAACACCAGGTGTGAGCCTTATGTCTCCATGCAACCACAACCCAGCCTTAGCAAAAGTGCCTTCCACAACTCGCGAGTTCGTGAATCGATGACCTCAACTCCTCTTTCTCCAAACCTATGATACCTGAGATGCGATATGGGTATGGCTCCTCCTTGTTATCATCTCTACAAGCGACCGTTGACTAGGGCCTAACCCTAGAACACCTCGCAACTCGCAACTTTTAGAGTTGGAGTGTTGAGCCCTCTTGCTCCTCCTTTATGAGTCCCCGAGATAGGACAAGTCGACAATGGGTTGATTCCTTCCCAAGTGACGTGTGTCCTCCACCTTTCACCCGCTTCCACCTTTCTCTTGGAACTGGTTGTTACGCCACCTGTCAACCACGTGGCCCCACTTATTGGGTGTGCTACATGTTCATACGAGCCCTCGCCGCTCGACACTTCATGACTTCTGTTGTCGAAAAGAAGTTCTTTCAACCCCTGAACCTCCAATACGTGATACCCCACGAAGCTTCTGTTCCAATGGTTCTCCTGTGGCTTGGATCCAACGGTCCAGATCTCTTTCCCTGTTCCCCGCAACTCGGGATGAAACCAAGAATTTGGTTTGCCCTCCAAACTCACGAACCCCGAATTCGCGAAATGATCCAACAACGTGGGTTGAAACGAGATCAATGGATCTTATTGACCACGATCAATGGTTCACGTTGATTCTTGATATTAGGGTGGTGAGTTCATCCAACTCCTAACCACCTTATAGCTCCACTGGATCCTACGGTCCCGACGACTTTGCGAGCTCTCCACGGAGAATTTTGACCTCTCGATTCACTCCTCAATGACTTTTGCCCAATGAATGAGTGTTCTCCCTCCTGAACTTAACTTCTATGCAATGGTTTTGATCTTCATCTCCCTTTGAACACTTCAAAGGAATTATCTCTACTGAGCTTTTACTTGCAAACTCAAGCCTTCCAAAAAGAATCCTGCTCGCACTCCTTGCAGCAAACTTTCAAATAACCTTTGGTTATTTGACCCTTTTACCCTGTGCACTCTTTGCAACAATGGTCCTTCAACCTTCGCCTTAGTTGATAAGTTCTAAAGCCTCAACTAGCCTGTGCACACCTTGCAAAACTCTGTGCTTCACCTGCACTTCTGCTGATATGAGAACAATGATATCTCTCCTGAGATTTCTAAGATAAAACTCATACCTTCGTCAACGCACACCTTGTGGACATTCATTGTACTCCTTGTAGGAATTCTCAGGAAGAGAAACAATTTAAACTCATTCTTCTTCTCTCTCTAACTTCATACATTCAACATGAAATCATACACACAACACAACATTGATATAAATGCATAACAGAGAAACAAACCAACTGTAAACATACCATTCAACTAATGTAAACAGTAAGCATCATAACACCATAAAAATTGAGTCAAAGTTTTATATATTAACTCAAGTGCTCATGTACATGGGGTCTTCTCTACAACTCTCTGCTATAGCTCTCCAGCTTATGAATTCTGAATGATAATATTCTTCTTCATACAATGATACAAGGGTGATGGTGTCTATATCCGTTTTCCCTCCTACACTTCTAAACTGTCTAATCTAACATTCATATCTACCTACTTTACATTAACAGACTTAAATGCCTATTACATCCGGCAGGTGAGAGTAATTTCTCCAGATCTATTCATATCTCCAATACATAAATGTAAGTATGCTTCACCTAGCTTATTAATTTAATTCTTCAGTTTTCAAAATTCAAAATGCTTTCGTAAAAACATGCTCCATTTTTTTCATCTGCACGTCCAGTTGTTCCTTTGGCTAGGTGTGTGATTTGGCTTTGTACGATGCTCCTGCATCACAAGGAGAGTAGTTCCCACACACCAAGTAATTCTCCTTGGGTGTTAGTACCAGGCCCACAATTAAGGAGCTAGTGGTATCTTCTTTGATCATTAATCCTAACGATGCCTCCCGCTTTGTTGTTCAATCCATTTTCTGCTGCCACTCCATCCAGAACAGGCACCTTAACTCACTGGATAGCCTCCAGAGGTTTCTTTTTATATTCATTGTATGAAAATAAAGCACTATGAATAACATTCAGAATCCTGGGAATGCATTCATCAAAGACTGCAAAGTTGCGCTCCCTCTATATAGACCAACAGATTATAGCTAGGAGAGTGGGCAGATGTTAATTTTGGACTCTCCAATATTTGTAGCAGTCAATTAAATTATCCCCCACCTAGCTTCTAGAATAGTTGATAAACTTTTTAAGGCTAATCCAGACCTCCTGCGTGAAGGCGCACTCCAAAAATAGATGTTGAGTCGATTTTATACTTTTCATGCATAGTTTACAAACACTAGGACCTATGAATCCTCTTTGTTGAAGGGTCTCCCACGACAGAATTTTATTTTCCATCATTAACCAAAAAAAGAGATTAATTTTCAATGAACAATCCCAATCCCACATGGCCTTACGCCAACCACTAGACTTATATATCCATTTACGACTTTTGACTGCTAGATAGATGTTCCTTATCTTTACCTGACCATACTTGTTACCTCCAGTCCAGTTAAGCTGATCATATTTATCCTATAGTATAATACCATTGTTAATAAGAGAAATGTGTTAAGCTTTCCATTCAACCCATAAACACCTAGTCAATTCCAAATCTTCACTAGATATCCAATTGGATGTGATATGGCCCACCTGTGACATTGCTTTAGCCTGGGATAGATAATAAATTCCTTTAATATTTATCACCTCAATCAATTCCTCTGATAAAATAGACAACTAACCAATCCCCATGATGTAATATTTCCCAATCAAGATAGAGTGCCCATTCCCCGGGCTCCATGCCAACCAGCGAAGTAATAGATGGAGGGAATTTAATAAATATTTCCATACCTTAGAACCTTTCTCCTTTGTAATATCCATTGTTTGGATCCAGCTAGCAGTAGATACAAATGGAATGTACTTATCTTTTATAACCCTATTCCATAACCCCTCCTTCATTAATTCTCCCTAAAGACTATTAGCAGCCATGGATTTACTAAAATCTAGGATATTCCATAATCCCCATCCCCCATAGATCTTTGGTCTTGCAATCTGCTTCTAGTCACAGATATGTAGGCTTTTCTTTTTTCGAGCTCCCATCCATAAAATCGTATATGTTTTGGAAAATTTTAATAATTATTGGAGAAGGCAGATTCACTGAAGTCAACCAGTAAATCGATTGACTCTCTAAAACCTCTTTTATCAAAGTCAGATGTCCCCCTAGAGTTAACCACCAGTTGCACCAGTGGTTAATCTTTTGATCATGTCTCTCAATGAGCCAAAGACAATCCTCACTTCTGTATCTATCAATCTTAAGGAAATACCCAAGGTATCTAAACCCATCCGAAAGTGATTGATAATTATAAGGCAGAATATAATTCAGTGAGTCAAGAACCAACTGGCAAACCCCATACTGATAAAGAGTAGTTTTCTATGAGTTTACCTGTAGACCCGATGCCAAGAAGAAATGGTTTAAAACCCTACGTATCTCCCTCCATTCCACAAGTGAATCATTTGTTAGGATGAGGATATCATCTACAAAAAGTAGATGCAAGATCTGGATAAATCTCGAAACCTTTATACTAGACAAAAGACCTTCCCCTTTATATGGGAAAGAATCGGTCTAATCCTCTTGGAAATTATCTTTGTAATGATCTTATAGCAAAGATTACACAAATAAATTAGTCAAAAGTCACCAAATGTAGCTAGACCATTTACCTTTGGGATTAATGCAATAAAGGTCGTGTTCATACCCTTATACACCACCCCTGTCATGTGTGCCTCTTCCACCGATTCTACCAAATTAGATGCCACCAAGTCAAAGAAGTGCAGGTAAAACTCAACAGTCCACCCATCTGGGCCTTGGCTCTTATCCTTCATAAACTCTTTCATAAGTTCAAGTTCTTCCTCCTTGGTAACCGAGTTCTCCAATACTTGCACCTCCTCCTCCATCACCAACCTGGGATACTGATTAACTGCCTCAATCTATTCCACAATTCTATTGTCCACTAATTCTTGATAAAAACACCTAAGGTAACGCAAAGATTTAGTTTTTATGCCCTCATGCCCCAGGTTTGATTGTCCACGATCATCCAATATTTCCCAGAGATCTTTTTTATTCCGTCTAAAAATAACATATTGCTGAAAATACTTTGTATTTTTGTCACCATTTTTAATCCATAGTGCTTGGATTTTCCAATGCCAGCGGGCCTCCTCCTCCATCAAATAAGAATTTTGATCCAATTCTAACTTCTTCAGACAAGCTCCTTGGTCATGACTTAAACGAATTTCCCAACTCTGTTTAGTTAGTTTAACTAATTCCCTTGCTAGAGATTCCAATGCTCTATTATCCATAATCTTCTTTTGTTCTTGCCAACTCTTGGTATGATTCTTTAAATTAATTAACTTGTGTACAAGTCTCCTTTGGGCACCTGCCACACTATAGAGGTATGGAGCATTCCAAACTGACTGGACTAATAACCCAAATGACTCATCCTTCAAAATGGCATGATTGAATTTAAATGGATAGGCCACTGAGCTATAGCCATTGTTCAACTGAAAGAATATTGGCGCATGATCCAAGAAGTATGGGAGTCCAACCCACGATCTAAATCTTGCAGTTTCATGCAATAAACCTTCTACCACATATACTATGTCCATCCTTTTTTGAATATTTTGTTCACCACTTCTGTCATTACACCATGTGGGCACTAACTCCAATGGCTTCACATACACCATACGATTCTTATGAAAGAGATCTCTGAAGAAGCATGCCAATGGACCAGGGTGAGCATCCACCCCCACACTTCATCTATGCTGGTAGTGAAGTTTAGGTCACCATCCAAAATGAGGTTTTCCCATTCTAATAATCCATTGGATTCAACCTGTTCCCAGAACACTCTTCTCCCCACGCAAGGACCATATGCATTTATAAAACTAATCCTACTATTGCCAGGCTTATGAATATACCTGTCAACAATATACCACCAACGCTTAGAAATGGGTTAAGATTATAAATACTGGGGTTCCAAGTAGCCAGAAGCCCTTTTGACTTCCCAACTACACTAATCACACATATGTACCAAGTAGGACAAAGAGAACACATAAAATTATAGGCCTTCAATTCATCCATAAGTGTTTCTTGAAAAAACACAATATCCACCTTAGTAAAATTTAAAATATTATGTAAAGAAGACAATTTATGGGGACCCCCCACCCCTCTAACATTTAAAGATAAGAGGATCACATGGCTTAGCCCTGGCAAGGGCCTTCATGCCTCTAAGCAGCCCTAAATCAGATGCAGTAGCTAGACTGGTGACAGGAACCGAAGACTGTCCAAACTTCTTCCTAGGGCTCCTATTTTTGAGAGGAGATAATTCCACACCTATACCCCTAGACGAGACCATGGCATTACCTTGTGACTTGTTAATAGGATCCAACTTGCTTTCCGTGATAGGTTGGTGGTGAACCTGTTGTCCCAAATAAGTCGACAGTAGTATGGGATCTATAAGTCCTCTATAGGAGGGAACCAGTGTATCAAACACAACATCCAATTCTGGACTTTGAAAGGCAATCGGGGTATGGGGAGATGTAATATCCTCACCAGGGAGGTTCTGTGTAGGAAAAGGGGTCGCTAAGTTAACCTTCATTGTGGAAAGTGGTTCGGCTAACCCTACTAGGCTTATCGGAGATTCACCCGAACCCATAGTCTCCTCAACCGAATGTCTTATTCCATCAAAAGTTTCCTCCACCAGTGATAATTTCTCAATAAAATCTCATTCCCATGCCGAGAGTTTAGAAAATAAAATAGGACAGAAATTTTGCAACTTACCAAGGATGGATCCCAAGTGGTCAGTCCCTGAATCATGTTCGTCAGTTCCAAAGGAGAAGCCCCCCGATGCTTCTGGTTCCACTTCCTCCATATACCCATTAAATAGTGGAGAGTCCTCGTCATCTTCAGTGTCTACAGAGCCGGTCCAATTTGTACAATCCTTGCATAAGAGACCAGTCCTCCTATAGTATGAACATCTAAATGGGATTCCCTGGTAATCTAGGCACTGAGTCATCACTTGTCCCCTTCATTCTATTCCATCGTCTCCATCAAGCCTATACTAACATCGATATCCACCAGGACTTGTGCCATGTGCTTGTCGGTAGTCCCTAGAAGACTCTCCTCTACTTTAAGAAATCATCCCATAAGATTTCGAATAGCAGTCAACGTTGAACGGTTCCATAGGTTTAAGGATAAACTAGGGAGGAAAACCCATACATGGCGGCAGCTGAAATATTCCTTCGCCGGATCAAATCCCATCCTCCAGTGTTTCAGCATGAGCCTCCCCCCAACAAAATCCAAGAAACTACCAAGAATGACTTCAACATCTTCAGGCATTTTGAATACAAGGCTAAACCACCCATATGTCAGAGTAATATATTTAGGCACATAGCCGAGTAAGGGAACCCAGTGTAATTCCATCCAATCTACAAACAAAGGATTACTCTTAGTTTTATAGGAAAAATGCCCCACCAGTGCACAAAGGGAAAATATTCATGTCTCCTCCAATCCGACATCCATACCTATAACCAGTCGTCTCTTCTATCTTTTGGGTTTCTAGACCCTCGATACTTTCTTCTGGTTTTTATCCTTAAAACTAAAATGTTCTCATTTATGTGCACCAGAAAAACCTGTCGGTTTTGTATAGTCCTGTGTGAAACCAAGAGCATTCTTTGAGCCACCTTCACCACTCAGTAAAGAGCCCAAGATTACACCTCCTTCAATGAAATGGTTCGTATACTTTCCAACACCCTAAAAACTCGAGCCTACCACCCTAAGAGGATTAGACAAAGAAGACGGTGGTACCTTGTCTACAATGTTTAATGCATGAGTTAAAGCTCCCCCCCCACAGTCATTCCTGCACAGTGCATAAGCCGTTGCAAATATGCCAACTTGCTCCCATTCTGCCTTTTTGACTACACCCAAGAGCGCACTAGTTTCTAGGTCCATAGATCAAGGAGGATTCTCCCAATCAGGAGAAGCTTCCAGGGACAAATAAGTCAGAAAAAACCGGGTTGACAAGACTCGCAGGAAGTACTTCTTTCAAATAATAAATCACACTCAATGGTTGGTGGAAGCCTCATTAAATCCTTGCTCATGTTAAATCCCACTAACGAAAAAGTCAGCCTTCATCTCCCTAGGCGAATACCGGTAAAGAGCCCCGAGGCTATACCCCCTACCACTGCCTACGTTAATGGCTTCGAACTAGCCATAACTCAATGAAGAAAACTAAACCCTGACTATCAACCAGTTGCTAAAATTAGTAATACTGCCATTAACACTTCCCTGAAGGTTTGAAAATACTCCTATATCTGTTCATAGTGTCAAACCCTAGTACCTTCCAATTTATTGTCAAAGAGGGCTCCTGTTTTCACTTGTCAAATTAAAATCAACACCTAAAGAGATGAATTTGTTATAGGTAAATAAACTCCAAAGGTTCTCATTGGGAAAGTCTTTTGTCTACTTATACACACCAAATCCAATATCTGATAAAGATATGCATGACACTCTCAATAACCACCTAACTACAACGAATCCATTCTCAATATAAATAGAAAATACATAAATGGAAAACAAAACCTATGAATAGAACCCAAAATTAAATTTAATTATAGAATCTCAACTTAAATAATTCTATATTTTTGAATGTTGAGCATCATTTTTTTGGATGATTAAGGTGATTCAATATGCATCGAATTCAACTCATGCAAACAAAGAATTTTTACCAAATGTAGATTCCCTCTTATGCTTCGAATTCAACTCATCCAAACAAAGAATTTTTACCAAATATAGATTCCATCCTACAAATAATTGTATGAGTGAATTATATATAATCTACTCATACAAGGACGAAGAATTTTTGAATTTAATGGAGTTACATCTAATTGTAATCTGTGCTTCGATTGAATTGGTCCATGAAAAGTCGTTAAGGGAGCTGAGAATGATGAAAAGTTTGATGGTAATTATGAAATATACTACTCAAGAAAGAGAATTGTCACGTGTTAATGATCATCAATCTGTGTCGCGTTATAATGGAGTCGAAATTTTCGATAATAGTACTCAGCCAAGGGAATTTCCAGGTGCTGGTCACGATCAATCTAAGTCGCGTTACAAAGGAGTCAAAATTGTCGATAATAGTACCCGACCAAGGGAATTCCTCTCCTTGAGGAGGTGAAACAGAGACAAGAGGTGTTGCTATAAATGAAAATTCTAACAAGATAATAGTATTTGGCCAAGGGAATTGCTGGGTGTTGATCAACATCAGTCCAAGTCGAAGTCGCGTTACAGAGGATTTGTTCCTCAGAATAACCATAAATGGGGAGCTCCGATCTACTTAAGACAAAATAGATTTTGGCTTGGCACTTTTGATTGTGAAGATGAGGATGCAATGGCATATGACAGGGCCAACCTCAAGCTCAGAACCATCCGACAACAAGGCCCCATGAACATTCTCGGCCATGGTTACAACAAGGAAATCAGATTCCAGGATATGTAAAACAAGCAAGAGATACTAGATATGATCAAAGACCATTCCTACAAAGAAAATTTAAGGAGGTTTATGGCTTCAGGGGAGCAATTAGGTGCTCATGCAAGCCAGCATGAGAACAATAATGGTGATGGTGGTGATATAGAGAGGAAGAGAGAATTTATGTTCAGGAAAGAGGTGACACCCAGCGATATTGGCAAGCTTAACGGGTTGGTCATTCCAAAAAAGCATGCAGAGCATTATTTTCCTCTGCCTGAGGAGGTGCATGAGGAGGAGCAGCAGAGACAAGAGGTTTTGGTATTCAAGGACGAGGAGGACAGGTTGTGGGAGTTCGCTTACACTTTTTGGAAGAGCAGTGGGAGATATGTGCTGACCACGGGATGGAAGGGTTTTGTGAAAGACAAATATTTAAGAGCAGGGGATATTCTTCGCTTTGAGAGATGCAGCTAGTCTTGCAATAGACACAATGTCATTCATAACACTAAAAATGAACCTCATTCATAATACTAAGGTGAACATCATGTCGAATCAACAACAACTCTAAGTCATGCAATATACTCCCTGTCATTCATAATAATAAAGATGAACATGATGATGATCATGAGGAACACCATGTCCAATCAGTCCAGCCTCCAGGTGAAAGAAGAAACTCTGAGTCATGCAATATACTTCCTGTCATTCATAATATTAAAGATGAACATGATGATGATCATGATCAGGAACACCATGTGTGATCAGTCCAGTCTTCAGGTGAAAGTAGCAACTCTAAATTATGCAATATACTCACTGTCAATCATAAGACTAAATATTAACATGATGGTGATCATGATCAGGAGGAGGAACACCATGTCCAACTAGTCCAGCCTCCAGGTGAAAACAACAACTCTAAGTTTTACAATATACTCACTGTCATTCATAATACTAAACATGAACATGATGGTAATCATGATCAAGAGGAGGAACACCATGTCCAATCAGTCTAGCCTCCAGGTGAAATCAACAACTCTAAGTCCTGCAATATTCTCACTTCCGCTCATAACAATTTAGATGAATATGATGATGATTATGATCAGGAGGAACATCATGTCCAATCAGTCCAGTCTCCAGGTGAAAACAGAAACTCCAATGGTGAAGTGAGCACTTTTGAAGCAGTAGATGACATAATTTATTTTTCTCTATTTGGTTTTAAAATTGAATGTTTACATTCGAGGGAAGAGAATAGTTGGGAAATGGGTTTATTTCATGAGCTTAATGATTAGGTTGTATTGGGGGATTTTGGTGACCAGTTGGAAAATTGGTTTATTTTATGAATTCGAGGATAGGAGAATAGTTGGGAAATGGGTTTATTTTATGATTTCATGAGCTTGATGATTAGATTGTATTTGGGGATTTTGGTGAATATTTGGAAAATGTGAGTTCGAGTTCGAGTTCGAGGTCGAGGTCAAGGTCGAGGTTGAGGTCGAGGTCGAGGTTAGGTTTGGGGATTTTGGTGAATAATTCGAAAATGGG
>SNQJ01S0147088.1:14994-25850 GCA_010110895.2 Picea sitchensis | reverse complement strand
CAAGTTCTCCTTCACCACGTTGAAGCTTGGATCTTGTTAACATCAACTCACAAAGCAATGGTTAACCTCGCTCTGATACCAACTTGATCTGAAATTTAACTTGATCTAAAATTCAAGATCTTTTAACCATTATTTGCATGTGAGTTTTTTTTAACTATTAACCACCTTTATAATGAAAAATTAAAGAACATCCATCAAGCACATAAGCACATAAATATGTAAGCAAACCATCTATGGACAAGAATTGGTAACGGAGTTCACCAGACCCCCTGGCTACGTCTCCGGGCCACTTTCCAAATGGGAAGGCCGATAGATTAAGTATTCAAATGCTTACAAAGTGACTTCTGAATTATGTCTGTCATATATAGTAACAAACTTCAACAACAACTGCTAGATGAAATTTTGAGACTTTTAAGTATGAACATGAATACCTTTCTGTGTATCTGAATGATTCTGTAAGAACTTTTCTGTCTAGATGGATGAATGCAAAAATTGAAGCTGGATCTCTAATCCTTGCGAAAAACTGAGACTTTTGAGTATAAACTTGATATATTTCAGAACTGGACTCAGAATGCCCTTCTTGGCACAATTCCCAAAATTTGCCTCTGATCTGTACAGTCTGTATGGCCTCAGGATGCGTGCAAATATAGAACCACCTTGATCTATGTGCAAAACCACCTCGGTCTACATGCAAATTCATCTCATGTTGCATGCAAAACCACCTCGGTCCACGTGCAAAACCACCTCGGTCACTATGCAAAACCACCTCGGGCTACGTGCCAATCTCTGCCTGCATCAAAACTCCCCCTCGGAATCCATGCCCATTGCTCATTTAAATAATGAGAAAAAAAAAACAAAAAGGGGGGCATGGCCATAGGCCACACGCCTACCCAAATCCCACCAATATCGACAGTTTTTAAGGTTAATCTGCCACCTCTTGCCACGTCTCATGGCGGTGGCGCGTTGGTAGATGTGGTGGTTAGGGGGTGGAAGTCCTGGGGTCAAACCCGTGGGCTTCTCCTCCCACGCATATGTGATTGGCTTGGCGTGATTTGTTTTAACATATGTTATATATTTTTTATATGGTTTATAATATGGCATGTATTATATGGTTTGGCGTTTATGGTTTGGATATATGGCACATTTATAACATATGGTTGATTTAATGGTTATATTATATGGAATTTGGTTATATGACATGGTTTAATAACATTTACATACCAAGGGGGGGCCTCGGTGTTGGCAAGGTTGAGGGCTAAGTTGATGCAGGAGCATCTCTCCACGTTAGCCAGCCATCCAACCAGCCACATCAGCATGTGCATTCAAAGCTGAAGAGAGGCGCAGCCCTCGTCTTCAATTTTGAATTTGAATGAATGTAATTTAATGTCTTAGGCTGGTGAGCTGTGAAGTCGTTCTTTGCACAGGCATAGAAGTAGGTAGGCCTTTAATGCTTTGAAGGCTAAGATCTAGATCTGATTTGTGGACTAGACAGCCCATTCAATGCCATTGAATAGGGTAGGTATATTGGAGGGAAGAGCTCAAAGAGCCCCTCTTGTAAAAGATCAATTTTGATCTCATTTTGTAATAGTTAGAGTATGCACAAGAGAGTTGTAAGAGACGAGAAGGAGTTGAGACTTTGATATAGTTCATGCTTAGGAACACCTTGTAAAAACAAGCATTTTCCATTTAATACAAACAATAGTTTTTCCTTCATATTTCCTGTGTTGAATGAATGTTTATGTGTGTTCAAATTATGCTGTGAATGTATGTTGTAGTTTTGCATTTGCAGGAGTGTGTTTGGTTTCAAGCTTGAGAGGTCTTTGAGGCTTCGCACCATGAGGGTGTGACAAAACGTTGCGGGTTCTGATAGCCATGCATAGAGGGTGCATTTCTAAATTCTGTGGGTTCAGACAAAGGCATGCCAGGTGGGCACAGAAGATGAAATAAACAACTCAGGAGGAAGACCTCAAGGTTGTTGAATACCTTGGAGGCAAGGCTGTGCATGAGAAAACACAGTTGCAGACAGAATCTCTGAGGAGTTCTGTGAAGCTCTGCTAGGAGGGCATCAATCCAGTGCAAGGAGTACACAGGAGAAGAACTCTGCTATAAGTTCAGATTGAAGTCGGAATCACTAAGGATTCTAAGAGCTCTGCCAAGTGGGCATTGAGCATATGCATAGTGATGCATTGAGAAGAAATCTGTTGTGAGTTCAGATAAGAGAACAAGGATCACTAAGTATTCTGAGAACAGGGGACAGAACTGTTGAATTTTCTGTAAGAAGATACTCTGCCAGGTGGGCATTGAGTAGGTGTGCAGACAGGCACAAGAGGAGAAAAGAACTTCTTGAGTTCTGGAATTAGTAAAAGAGTCCAAGAAGAAGGATCTTCGCAGGGTTGTTGAACACCCTGAAACTCTCAGCAAAAGGTTGCTTGAGCAGAGGGATAGCCAGGAGGGCATCCGAATTGTCCATCTGAGGGAGAAAGGAAAAAGGGACTTAGTTTCTTAGAGATATGAGTTCGTGAGTACGCTCAGAAGGGATAGCACTTGATGCATACAAAGACTCTGCGAGGAGTGCAGGAGTCATGGAAACCTCTTAAGGTTCCAGAGAAGGTCAAGCTCAAGAGAGTGAGTGATTTTATGCACAAATTCGTAGCTGCAAGGAGTGCAGAGGCTACAGAACTCCTTGAAGAGTTCATAGTTTTTAAAGCTCAGGAGGAGTGGCATTTTTGTATGCGCAAGAGAGACTCAAGGCGAAGAGCTCGCAGGGAAAAGAATTCAAGGTTAAGGCCTTAGAAATTTGGAATTCTTCCAAGTGTTAGAAGAAAGCGCAGAAGCTCAGGAGGGCACACAGCAGCCGTCATATCAGGCTGAGGAGAAGAGATCTAGACCATTGGTTTTCCACGTCCAGGAAGTAGTAGAGGAGCGCACGAAGGAGAAAGGATCTGAACCGTTGGATCTTGGTCCAATTACCCGACAACCATTAGATCTATTGAGAGTTGCGAGGCAGTTAAACCCTCATACAATAGAGCAAAGGAGACGAAAGTCCCGAAAGAATCTGAGTCGTTTGTTAGGAGCAGACATGTGTCACGAGATCACCCATATCGGGGATTCATACATCGAAGGTCAGAGAAGGAAGTCTCTTGACTTCGTGAGTAGTGAAGTCATGAGAGAATTGCAGTCGTCTATCTGAGGAGGACAGGTGGTAGATATCAAGGGATCTCGTGAACTCGGAAGTTCATAAGGTGAGAGCCCAAAGGTTGGGTGCTCCAAGTCGTGAGCAATGAAGTTGCGAGAGGATCGGAGCCGTCCATATGAGGAGGACAGGTGGCAGAGATCTAAGGATCTCGTGAACTTGGAGGTTTGCAAGGTGAGAGCCCAAAGGTTGGGTGCTCCAAGTCATGAAATCGCGAAGTGTCGAAGACAGGCACGAGAGACACGTGGCAGAACCACGCTGTGGGCCCGAAGGATATACATGCGGACACACGTCACATTGTGGAAGGAGTCAACACTCTGTTGACTTCTCGGGTCTCAGGGATTTGCGAGATAAAAGTACGGGATTTCAACCTTTGAACTCATGAAGTGGCGAGAAGCGATAAGTGCTAGTGTTAAGCCTAGCTGGTGGTCATGCATGGAGGGCGCTGACAAGGGATGAAGTTATACCCATCTCACGATCTCGGATATCGTGGGATTGGATAGGAGGAGTTGAGAGCTTCGACTCGCGAACTCGCGAGAGGCGAGTTATGACAAGCACCTTTCGAGGTAGGCCTTGGTCATAGCATTGTGGTCGCACGAAGAGGGTGGACCTCATTCCTAGTGTTGTTCGCACAGGTGAGCTTCCTAAAAGGACCTGTGGATCGATTTAGAAGAGATTCCACCAAGGAATTGAAGGAGCCGCTTCAGCTCATGAAACAGAGCGAATGATCCTTAAGACCAGGAGGTTGCACAGAGACTCTGCCGAGGTAGAGGTGGCGTCTATGTCAGTGTGGCATCAGATCTTGAATCTTGTCTGTAGATTTCAGGCAAGGGGAGCAGGAGGAAAAGGAGCACTCTGATACGCATCACTATGGTATCAGAGCGAGAACTTTGTTTGTATATTTCAAGCAAAGGGAGAAGGCAAAGGAAGAAAACAGAGTGCAGAATACTCTGTGGTGATTGTTCACAGGTAGGCAACAGTCCATAGATAGTCAGCAGGATTGTGGAAGAGGCTATGGACACTCAAGGTTTCAGAGTGACAGCAGCAGATTTTCCTGCAGGGAAAATAGACAGCGAGATGGATAAAAGACAGTGTAAGTTGTTAAAATGGTGGTTGAGGCCTGCTGAAAACCTCAACAGACCAGAGAAAAGGGTTCAGATATGTAAACCAGATATTGGGAGAAGTCTCAGTAGTAAGGATGAATTGGATCAGCTGAAGATCTCAAGCACTGCCAGGAGGGAAGAGAAGAATTCCCATATTGCCATGTGGGCAAGGGGCTGAGATCACTACGGGATCTCACAGACTGTCATGAGGATAGCCAGGGAATTTCATAGTGTTAGGTGGGCAATGAATCGAGATCGTTGCGGGACCTCATAGGCTGCCAGGAGGGTAGCGAAAAGTTTCCAATTTTCCAAGTGGGCAAGGGAACAAAGATGGGATCAGTTGATTCCATATACTGCCAGGA
The DNA here is from genome assembly GCA_010110895.2 of Picea sitchensis. NCBI lineage: Eukaryota > Viridiplantae > Streptophyta > Pinopsida > Pinales > Pinaceae > Picea > Picea sitchensis. The sequence continues at coordinate 21,192 of SNQJ01S0147088.1, read as the reverse complement.
GGGCAGTAGGAAAATTCAATATTGCCAGGTGGGAAGGGATGAGAAGAAGAGACTATATGAGGGTCTCACAAACTCAGAGGTGAGTTTGGATCAGCAGATGCAGCTGACAGAAGAGAAAAATCAGGAGAATCTTCTAATGATTGGGGGAATTCAGGTATTCCTACCACATAGCCTAGAGGAGGTAGAGATCTGTGTTGCAGAGGCAGCAACAACAAAAGCAGTACAGTTAGTTGAGACTGTCAGGGAAGAATTGGAGCAGACTTCGGAAGCCGCCCAAGAAGAAAAAGAGAATGAGCATTCTGAGGAGTGTCTCAATGCTTTCAGCCAGGAAGCTGAGGAATCTATAGCACTGGAGCTGGCAGAAAAAGAAGCTGAAGAGCAAGCAGACAGATTACTCACTCCATGGGAGATGGAGCTGGAAATGATGGAGGATTGGCTGAACAATCCAGAGCCAACAAGAGAACTGGCAGAAGTTGAGTTGTCAGTGAAGATGATTGAACAACAGGTCAGTCAAGAGAAGACTGTGGAGATGAACTTTGCAGCAGGGTGGCAAGTTAAGGACACAGAAGAAGATAAAGAAGATGGCATGGGAGAGCACAGTGATCTACCCAATTGCAGAAAAATTTTGCAACTGGGGAGACTGCAAAAGCAGAGCCAACCACTGGAGCAGCTGGACGAAGTGATCGCTAACATCAGAAAGTTGATGATCAGATCAACAAAGACTTCCAACGGGGAGAAACTGAGCAGAGAAGCAGAAAAAGAAGCAGCAACAATAACACAGAAGTAGAAGCAACAACAGGGAGATGGAGCAGATGAACAGCTACAAAAATTTGTTTAGGATCAAGGAGGATTTCAACAGCTGAGATGGGAATCTCATGAACAGGAGCTCATGAATTTTGCAGCTGAGAATTATGATGCAGGAGCATCTCTCTGCGTCAGCCAGCCAACCAACCAGCCACGTCAGCGCGTGCATTCAAAGCCGAAGAGAGGCGCAGCCCTCGTCTTCAATTTTGAATTTGAATGAATGTAATTTAATGTCCTATGCTGGTGAGCCGTGAAGTCATGCTTTGCACAAGCATAGAATTAGGTAGGCTTTTAATTCTTTGAAGGTTGAGATCTAGATCTGATTTTCGGACTAGACAGCCCATTCAATGCCATTGAATAGTGTAGGTAGATTGGAGGGAAGAGCTCGAATATCCCCTCTTGTAAAAGATCAATTTCGGTCTCATTTTGTAATAGTTAGAGTATGCATAAGAGAGTTGTAAGAGAAGAGAAGGAGCTAAGACTTTGATATAGTTCATGCTCAGGAACACCTTGTAAAAACATGCATTTTCCATTTAATACAAACAACATGTTTTTCTGCATATTTCCTGTGTTGAATGAATGTCTATGTGTGTTCAAATTATGTTGTGAATGTATGTTGTAGTTTTGCATTTGAAGGAGTGTGTTTGGTTTCAGGATTGAGAGGTCTTTGAGGCTTCTCACCATGAGGGTGTGATAGAACGCTACGGGTTCTGATAGCCATGCACAGAGGGTGCATTTCTAAATTATGTGGGTTCAGATAGAGGCGTGCCAGGTGGGCACAGAAGTTGAAATCAACAACTCAGGAGGAAGACCTCAAGGTTGTTGAATACCTTGGAGGCAAGGTTGTGCATGAGAAAACATAGTTGTAGATAGAATCTTTGAGGAGTTCTGTGAATCTCTGTCAGGAGGGCATCAATCCAGTGCAAGGAGTACACAGGAGAAGAACTCTGCTATGAATTCAGATTGAAATCAGAATCACTAAGGATTCTAAGAGCTATTCCAAGCGGGCATTGAGCATATGCATAGTGATGCATTGAGAAGAACTTTGTTGTGAGTTCAGACAGGAGAACAAGGATCACTAAGGATTCTGAGAATAGGGGACATAAATGTTGAATGTTCTGTAAGAAGATACTTTTCCAGGTGGGCATTGAGTAGGTGTGCAAATAGGCACAAGAGGAGAAAAGAACTCCTTGAGTTCTGGAATTAGTAGAAGAGTCCAAGAAGAAGGATCTTCGCAGGGTTGTTGAACACCCTGAAACTCTCAGCAAAAAGGTTGCTTGAGCAGAGGGATAGCCAGGAGGGAATCTGAATTCTCCATCTTAGGGAGAAAGGAAAAAGGGACTTAGTTCCTTAGAGATCTGAGTTCGTGAGTACACTCAGAAGGGATAGCACCTCATGCATGTAGAGACTCTACGAGGAGTGCAGGAGTCGTGAATTCCTCTTAAGGTTCCAGAGAAGGTCAATCTCAAGAAGGCGAGTGCTTTTATGCACAAAGTCGTAGCTGGAAGGAGTGCAGAGGATACATAACTCCTTGAAGAGTTCAGAGTTTTTAAATCTTAGGAGGAGTGGCGTTTTTGTACGCGCAAGCAAGACTCGAGGTGAAGAGATTGCAGGGAAAAGAATTCAAAGTTAAGGTCTTAGACATTTGGAATTCTTCCAAGTGTTAGAAGAAAGCACAGAAGCTTAGGAGGGCACACATCAGCCATCATATCAGGTTGAGGAGAAGAGATCTAGACCATTGGTTTTCCACATCCAGGAAGCAGTAGAGGAGCGCATGGAGCAGAAAGGATCTGAACCGTTGGATCTTGGTCCAATTACCCGACATCCGTTAGATCTGTCAAGAGTTGCGAGGGAGTTAAAACCTCATACAATAGAGCAGAGGAGACGAAAGTCCTGAAAGAATATGAGATGTTCATTAGGAGCACACATGTGTCATGAGATCACCCATATCGGGGATTCAGACATCGGAGGTCAGAGAAGGAAGTCTCTTGACTTCATGAGTAGCGAAGTCGCAAGAGAATCATAGTCATCTATCTGAGGAGGACAGGTGGCATAGATCAAGGGATCTCGTGAACTCGGAGGTTCACAAGGTGAGAGTCCAAAGGTTGGGTGCTCCAAGTCGCGAGCAACGAATTTGCAAGAGGATCGGAGTCATCCATTGAGGAGGACAGGTGGTATAGATCTAAGGATCTCACGAACTCGGAGACACGTGGCAGAACCACGTTGTGGGCCTGAAGGATAGACAGGCGAACACACGTCACATTGTGGAAGGAGTCAACACTTTGAACTCACGAAGTGGCAAGAAGCGAGAAGTGTTAGTGTTAAGCCTAGATGGTGGTCATGTGTGGAGGGCATCGACAAGGGATGAAGGTATACCCATCTCGCGATCTCAGATATCGCAGGATTGGACCAGAGGAGTCGAGAGCTTCGACTCGCGAACTTGCGAGAGGCGAGTTGTGACAAGCGCCTTTCAAGGTAGGCCTTGGTCATAGCGTTGTGGTCGCACAAAGAGGGTGGAGCTCGTGCCTAGTGTTGTTCGCACAGGGGATCTTCTCGAAAGGACTTGTGGATCGATTTAGAAGAGATTCCAGCAAGGAATCGAAGGAGTTGCTTCGGCTCATGAAACAGAGCGAACGATCCTTAAGACCTACCGAGGCAGACTTGGCGTCTGCGTCATAATCCCTTGACCACCCCCTTTTTCCCAACCATGGGGTCATGGTGGCCTTATTCTAAGGTCTTGGGTTCAATTCCCATAGCCCCAAATTACATTTTTTAAACCATTTCAACCCATTTTTCACCATTTTAACCATCTTTGATGAAACTTCAACTGTCGATATCTTTGTCATCTGTAGGCCATTTTTCCCGAAACGAACGTCACTGGAAAGATGTTGACGAGCTCTTCCACTTTGTAAGATTTAATTTTCATTTTGAATACTTTAACTCTATCTAATTTGGATATGATCCACCTGGATCAGTACGTGATAGAAAAAATCAAGGCTCAAACTATCACTAGCAAAATTGCCACAACTATAGAAAATTTGTCTAAATTTGTGTTAAGGAAATGTATTTATAGATCGATTCTCGTCGATATAGCAATGAAAATAAATTATTTGACCCTAAAAAAAGTCAATACTCGTTGCACTACACGTGTCGTTCACATGCATGGCACAAGTGTCGATATAGAAACAAAAATTCATGGATATATAGACGGTTTTCTGAATCTGTAGCTATATCGATGAACGTCAGGGCCAAACCAAAAAAAAATAAAAGAAAGAAAAAAAATTAATATATTTTTCCATGAATTATAGAAACGTGGAAATATTTTATCGCATTTTCGGCCCATATGTACTAGTGTATGAACGACGATCAACAGGGTTGTTGACCAAAATTTGGTCACCTATATGTTCTCTCTCTTGGAATAATAATAAAAAAACGCTATTAGAAGATTGATATTTTTGAACTATTATATGTTCATTTCATATCTCTCGATATCATCTTTGCCATGCATTTCGCGGAATCAAAATCAGAGTCTCCATGACCAAGATAAGCATACTTATCTCTAGAAGTCCAATGGAGGTATTACAAGAAGAAATATGAAAAGTGTTCTAAGTTACATGTTCTCTCCTCTCCTTTCCCTTCACCTCTATTCATTATCTCATTTTATACTTAGTCATTTTTCTCATTGTTTCATTACTTTCATATTCCCCTAACCATTTTCCACACTTAGCCATTTTTCCTTATTCCTTTCCACGATCACAGTCATTTCCCTTTTCCTTTATTTTCCCATTTATTTTTATTTTCCTTTCCATTTCCATTATCCCATTTTTCCATTTATTTTCTTTTCCAAATTTAAGGTAATTACTTTATTTCTCATATATTTCTTTTCATTTTTCATATTTTCCATATTTCACGTGATCCATTATATACTTTCCAAACTTAGTCTTATTTACTATGGCTTACAGCGAGTTCGCGGGTTGGTAATATTTCCGAAGAATATTTTTCATCTTATCTACCCTTACAATGCACTTTGACTTTCGCCACCTTCATAATGCACACAACTCTTTTTACTACTCTTTAGTATGTAACTTCTCCAACACTTAGCCAAATATATGAGTTACTGCGGGTTCACGGGTTCGTGGGTTGGTGAGGGTTGGTGATGTTTATTTCATGTTATATGAGTCCATCTGACTGATTCTCAAGACCTAGAATCTTTTACAACTATTTATCTCTCATCTCCATTTCACCTACACTTAGAATTTTTCACACTCATTCCTTACTATGTATTACCGCAGGTCCACGGTGATTTCCTCACCTACCTCTGCATTCACGTAAACTTATGAACCCGCCATATTATTTTATTAATATTTTTCTTGTACTAAGTTCTCTGAGGAACATCTCCAAGTGACACATGACACTTTATTAACCAATGATATACATCGACATGGCAGTTAAATGGATGGTGCCACATGGAAACTAATTAATGGAGACATGTGGCAGCATACAAAAAGCGACACATGGCATGATTTTATTGGATGACATATGGCAGATTATTAGTGGCAGGTTGTTCGCCTACCAAGTGATGACATGTTGAAACATTTGGTTGGGTGACTCATCATTGTTGACTGGGCACATTGGTGGTTCACTGGGCATGCAAAATTATTATTATATTCAACAATTTTCCAAGGGTCGAATCCTCCAAGCTCCATAGTCTCCTCACTTCTTTATTTCTTGTCAAATGTATGTTATACTTAACATTATATACCACTAAGAATATTTTATTTGCGTACATGTGGGATAAGAATAATCAAGAAAGATCGAAATTCAACAAAGGAGGTCGAAATTAAATCAAGGGTCCACATTTACCAATCAAACTTGATCGACGATAGCTGAGTCACGATCTTGTGGAGGCCATAACTTGAGTTCTGGTTGTCGGAATCGCGCAAGCTTTATACCATTGGAAATTTATTTCAATGTAGAAGATAGTGGGATAGGTTTCAAGTGCTGAAAGATGATACATGTTTCTAAGAAATTAAAGTATCAGTCAGCTTCATTTGGTATTGGGCCTACGTGACAACTCAACTTCACAAGCTCATATCTTGAGATTCGTGCAACGGATTTGGGAAAACTTTATATCATTGGAAAGATGAGACGATGAAGAGAAAATTAGAAGTGGTTTTCATGGTTAAAAAGTTGGTTTTCACTTTCAGAAAAGTAAATTATAGTCGTTCTATTTTAATGGGAAATTAATTAAATTATGAAAATAAAATTTTATTTAAAAAAAATTATTAAAAAGGGAAAGAAATAGTTGAGACAGTTCTTGTAACCGTCAAAGAAGAAAATAAAAGGACAGAAGCAAGAAAGTGAACAGTGATTAACAAGAGACCATCATAGTAA
>SNQJ01S0147088.1:0-14984 GCA_010110895.2 Picea sitchensis | reverse complement strand
TTATACTTTATTCTCCAAAATTAGTCTTTATTCGAAAATGGGCATATGCCCAATAAAGGGGCACTCATTAACCATGGCTGGATCAGAATTCCCCTAAGTAGAATTTCTATGAGCAGACTACAACTAAATTGATTCCACTTATCTCCTTAATGAGGTGACCTCATCTTTTAGTTATCCAACCATATCCCAGTGTTGAACCAAAGTATCCATAATAAAAGAGAGCATAGAGTTAACAACTTTCAACGAAATGAACAAACGTTGTTGTTCCATAAATTCATCCTCTTGCAAGTCCATACCCTTGTTGATGCTTGAATCCGTTAGGACCGAAATGATAATCTCATGAGAAAGTAAATCCTTCTGTGTTTTTATAGAGGTGGTACTCCTCTTTAGTTTTAGATTTTCTTAGGATTCTAAATATTTAGAATACGAGACTTTGCATAAATCTGTCGTGGTAATCAAAGAAATAAAATATTGCAAGAAAGATAAAAGGAATTTTTTTCTTTTCTTTTTTAAAGAAAGTTCCTAAGAAAGGACTAGGAATCACTCACTTCACACATTTAAAGAAAATAAGAAAAATTTCCTCACATGCATCATAGTTTAAGATAAAGATTTTTGATCACATAAAAGAAAAAGAAGATGATTTGCGTGCATAAGATAAATTTAATAGAGTGGAAACATGGGCAACTCAAATAAATATAATGATAGATCAACATCAAATACTTTATATTTTGAAAACAGAGTTACAAAGCACAGTCGATATTGTTTCCAAAGTAGCTCTCTTGAAATTTCTAAAAAACTATATACTCTGTTACATATTCTTTGAAATTTTAAATGTGTATGTCTTAAAGACTAGAATTGGGTCTCCCGCGGACCATAAGGAAAATAGATACAAGAAATAAGATTTTAGAATGAAGACAGTGGGTGGTAGAAGAACAAAAATACCCGGTAAGAAGAAAATATGAGTTATCAGTCTTTGGTTAAACCTTTCTAGTGAAAGAGGTGGAATATCTGGATGAAGGACTTGATAAAGAAAAAGAAGGATATGATCAACATAAACTTACTATGATGGTATATCGTTAATGACTGTTCACTTGCTTGTTTTTTTCCTTTTATTGTCTTCTTTGATGGTTATAGGAACCATCTCAACTGTTTCTTTCTCTTTTTAATAAAAAATTTTAATTGAACTTTTATTTTCATAATTTTCATAATTTCCCATTAAAATAGGACGACTGTAATTTAATTTTATGAAAGTGAAAACCAACTTTTTAACTATGCAAATCACTTCTTATGTTCTCTTATTCGTCTCATCTTTCAAACGATATACATTTTTTCGAAATCCGTTGCCCAGATCTCAAGATATGAGCTTGTGAAGTTGAGTTGTCACATAGGCCCAATAAAAACTGTAGCTGACTGATATTTTAATTTTTGAGAAAAATGTGTCTAATTTAAGCACTTGAAACCTATGCCACCATATTTTATGTTGAAATACCTTTCCAACGGTGTAAAGTTTTCATGCTTCCGACACACACATCTCAAGTTATGGCTTCCGCAAGATCGTGACTTAGCCACCGTCGATCAAGTTTGATTGGTAAATGTGGACCCTTGATTTAATTTCGACCTGCTTTGTTGAATTTTGACCTTTATTCATTATTCTTATCCCACATGTACGAGAATAAAAGAGTATTAGTGGTATATAATGTTAAGTATAACATACACTTTACAAGAAATAAAGAAGAGAGGAGATTATGGAGCTTGGAGGATTCGACCCTTGGAAAATTATTGAATATAATAATAATTTTTCATTCCCAGTGAACCACCAATGTGCCCAGTCAACAATGATGAGTCACCCAACCAAATTTTTCCACATGTCATCACTCAGTAGGCCAAAAATATTCCACTAAGAATCTTCCATATGTGATCCAATAAAATCACGCCATTTGTCACTTTTTGTATGCTGCCACGTGTCTCCATTAATTAGTTTCCATGTGGCACCATCCATTTAACTGCCATGTGGATGTATCTCATTGGTTAATAAAGTGCCATGTGTCACTTGGATATGTTCCTCATAGAACTTAGGATAGGAAAAATATTAAAAATAATATGGTGGGTTCACGAGTTTACGTGAATGCAGAGGTAGGTGAGGAAATCACCGCAGACCCATGGTAATATATAGTAAGGAATGAGTGTGAAAAATTATAAGTGTAGGTGAAGTGGAGAGGAGAGGTAAATAGTTGTGAAATATTCTAAGTCTTGAGAATCGGTCGAACAGAATCATATAACATGAAATAAACATCACCAACCACGAACTTGTGAACCCGCGATAACTCATATATTTGTCTAGGTATTGGAGAAGTTACATAGAAAAGAGAAGTAAAAAGAGTTGTGTGCATTATGAAGGTGGTAGAAGTAAAAGTGCATTGTGAGGGTAGTGGAGATAAAAATACTCTTAGGAAATATCACCAACCCACGAAATCGCTGTAAGCCATAGTAAATAAGACTAAGTCTGGAAAGGATATAATGGATTGCGTGAAATATCAAGAGAAATATGGAAAATATAAAAAATGAAAAGAAATATATGGGAAATAAAGAAATTAAGTGAAATTTGGGAAAGAAAAAGAAGGAAAAGGAAATAAATGAAAAAATGGGATAATGAAAATGGAAAGGAAAATAAAAAGAAATGGGAAAATAAAAGAAAAGGGAAATGAATGTGAACATGGAAAGGAATAAGGAAAAATGGCCAAGTGTGGAAAATGGTAAGGGGAATATGAAAGTAATGAGACAATGGGAAAAATGACTAAGTATAAAATGAGAGAATGAATATATGTGAAGGGAAAGGAGAGGAGAGAACATGTCACTTAAAACACTTTTCATATTTCTTGTTGTAATACCTCCATTGGACTTCTGGACATAAGTATGTGTATCTTGGTAATGGAGACTCTGATTTTGATTCCAAGAAATGCATGGCGAAGCAGATACCGAGGGATATGCAATGAACATATAATAGTTCAAAAATATTCATATTCCAATATTGTTTTTTTTATTATTATTCCAGGAGAGGGAACATATAGGTGACCAAATTTTGGTTAACAACTGGCTCCAAATGCGGGACAATGATCCCTTGTGGATTGCTGAGAACACCAGAATTTTAATACCAGCTGCCTTCTCCATTGAGCTATGGATTCATCTTCAAAATGAACTCTTTTAATTATTCTTATTTCATGGAGTTACCATCAAGTTTGACTGCCATATTATGCAAAGCTGAACTGAAAAAACAAAATATATACATACATTATCTACCTACCCTAAATTAATTGAAAGAAAGGGGAACCTTAGGTATAGGAATATTTCCAATGGAACCATTTGAGCATCCAATTGATATGTTAAATGGGATCCAACAGTAAGAAAAAGATTGGGGTTTCTACCAATAAATCAGAAGCATGCCCAAAATGTACCACAATGGGATCAAGTAATGTGTGTAGAAGACTTGTTTTCATTGGTGGGTTGGCAATACTTTCGAACCAATATTCAATATAATCTACTCTCGGCTGCCCCTAAGTGATATTGTCTTTGATTGACCGAGGAGTCTTTAACATAAGAATACTTTCATCATTTTCTTTATTTCCAACCACTTCCAAGGTTCTTGATTCATAAAAAATCTCAAGGTGATATTGCTCATCATTCTTCTCAAGATTCACTTCTTCCATCAATTCTTCTTGCTACAAGTTCTATTGTAATGTTTCATAATCTATTACAAGGTTGAAATCTACTTGTGTATTTGGTGGAGGATCCTCAATTTCATTCTCAAATTTGTTGCTTGAAATATCTTCATATGGAGTATATAGGAGGCTGAAATTTTCTTCTTGTAATTTATAATTTTCATCTTCGTCTTCAGCAACATGACTTGACTTAAAAATTTCATCCACTCTTTAATTAGATTCTTCTTCTATGCAATGGCTATCTTCTTGATTCTCAAAATTGTTTTCCTCCACCAATTATTCTTTATTTTGGCTGAAGTCTTCTTGCATATTCGGTGGAGACTTTTTAATTTATTCCTCATATGGAGTATATGAGATGATGCTATCCTTTTCTCAGTCTTTGGAATTCTTGCCTTCATTCTCAACAACAAGATTTAATTCAGAAATTATTGCAGTGTTTCATGATATTCTTCTTCTGAATCATTCATTTCATCCTTTTGTGTCCATGTGGGAGAGGGTGGTTGGGCATCAACATTTAAAACATCAAAAAACATGTGTGAATGGACCTTTGAGATAAATGTTTCTGCAAATGAATATTCTAACACATCCCATCTAGTAATGGAGTTAGGCATTAATGAACTATCCCATTCAAGAGAATCCTCTCGTAGAGTTTGTAGGAATAATCTACATGCAACATTGTCTTCAGTGAGGTTGAAATCATAACATGTACCTTTCAAATTAATCAAGTGTTTCTCCGCATATTCCGAAGGATCCCCAAAGAATCTATAATAAATTTCAATAGGAATATTGGGCATTTGAAAGTCTACTTCTGGTAGATTTAAAGGGGTATTATGAAATCACCTCCTTCTTTGACTATTTCTCCCTTTTTCTGAGTCTTGTAGAGCCATTGATGGGATTGATGAAGAATATAAAGAAGCATTATGACATGAATGAAACTCTTCATTTTGAATTTTTTCAATGGAGATGCTAGGGAGTTCATTCTCCCGAATCTTTGGTTCTTCTCGTTTCTTTTTGGAATTACAAAAATGGTTATCCATGCTTAAAATAAACAACAATGTTCTTGAATCTTCTTCTTGAAACTTTGAGCCATGGAGATTTATGGTTCCTAAAATATCTTGAAAATAAATCGTTCCCTAGTATGGTCGCCAAAAATGTTGATGCTTGAATCCGTCAAGACCAAAATAACAACATCACAAGGATGTAAATCCTCCTACTTTTTTATAGAGGTGGTAGTCCTCTTTAATTTTAGATTTTCTTAGGATTCTAAATATTCAGAATATGGGAATTTGCATAAGTCCATCGTGGTAATCAAAGAAATAAAAGATTGCAAGAAATATAAAAGGAAAATGTTTTTGTTTTCTTTTTTAAAGAAAGTTCCTAAGAAAGGACCAGTAATCACACACTTCACACATTTAAAGCAAATAACAACAATTTCCTCACATCCATCATAGTTTAAGATAAAGAGTTATGATCACATAAAATAAAAAGAAGATGATCCGCATGCATAAGAGAAATTTAACAGAGTGGACACATGGGAAACTCAAATAAAGATAATGATAGTTCAACCTCAATTAATTTATATTCTGAAAATGGGGTTACAAAGCACAATTGAGATTGTTCCCAAAGTAGCTCTCTTGAAATTTCTGAAAAATATATAGTCTGTTACATATTCTTTGAAATTTTAAATGCATTTGTCTTAAAGAATGGGATTCGGGCTCCCATGGACCATAGGACAAATAAATACAAGAAATAAGATTTTAGAAGGAAGATGGTGGGTGGTAGAAGAACAAAAAGACCTAGTAAGAAGAAAAGAGGAGATGCCAGTCTTCGATTAAACCTTTCTAGTGAAAGAGGTGGAATAACTGGATTAATGACTTGATAAAGAAAAAGAAGGATATGATCAACATAAAATTACTATGATGGTCTCTCGTTAATCATTGTTCACTTTCTTTCTGCTGTCCTTTTATTTTCTTCTTTGATGGTTACAAGAACCGTCTCAACAGTTTCTTTCCCTTTTTAATAAAAGTTTTTAAATAAACTTTTATTTTCATAATTTAATTAAATTCCCATTAAAATAGGACGACTGTAATTTAAATTTCTAAAAGTGAAAAACAACTTTTTAACCATTAAAACCACTTTTGTTTTTCTCTTCATCGTCTCATCTTTCCAATGATATAATTTTTTCTCAAATCCGTCGCCCAGATATGAGCTTGTGAAGTTGAGTTGTCACGCAGGCCCAATAAAAATGCAGCTGACTGATATTTTAATTTCTTAAAAAAATGTATCATATTTAAGCACTTGAAAACTATACCACCATCTTCTACGTTTAAATACCTTTCCAATGGTATAAAGTTTGCACGATTATGACACCCTGAGCTCAAGTTATGGCCTCTGTAAGATCGTGACTCAGGCATCGTCGATCAAGTTGATTGGTAAATGTGAACCCTTGATTTAATTTCGACCTCCTTTGTTGAATTTCAACCTTTCTTCATTATTCTTATCCCACATGTATGAGACTAAAAGAGTCTTAGTGGTATATAATGTTAAGTATAACATACACTTGACAAGAAATAAAGAAGAGAGCAGATTATGGAGCTTGGAGGATTCGACCCTTGGAATATTGTTGAATATAATAATAATTTTGTATGCCCAGTGAACCACCAATGTTCTCAGTCATCAATGATGAGTCACTGAACCAAATGTTTCCACATGTCATCACTTGGTAGGCCAACAATCGTCCACTAAGAATATTCCATATGTCATCCAATAAAATCACGCCATGTGCCACTTTTTGTATGCTGCCATGTGTCTTCATGAATTAATTCCCATGTGGAACCATCCATTTAACTGCCATGTGGATGTATCTCATTGGTTAATAAAGTGTCATATGTCACTTAGAGACATTCCTCATATAATTTAGGATAGGAAAAATATTACTAAAATAATATGGCAGGTTCACGGGTTTACATGAATGCAGAAGTAGGTGAGGAAATCACCGCAGACCCGCAGTAATACATAGTAAGGAATGAGTGTGAAAACTTGTAAGTGCAGGTGAAGTGGAGAGGAGAGGTAAATAGTTGTAAAATAATCTAAGTCTTGATAATCGGTTGGACAGAGTCATATAACATGAAATAAACATAACCAGCCCTCACCAACCCGCGAACCCGTGAACCAGTGATAACTCATATATTTGGCTAAGTGTTGGAGAAGTTACATAGTAAAGAGTAGTAAAAAGAGTTGTGTGGATTATGAAGGTGGTGGAAGTCAAAGTGCATTGTGAGGGTAGCGGAGATAAAACACACTCTTAGGAAATATCACCAACCCGCGAACCTACGGTAAGCTATAGTAAATAAGACTAAGTTTGGAAAGTATATAATGGATTACGTGAAATATGGAGAGAAATATGGAAACTATGAAAAATGAAAAGAAATATATTAGAAATAAAGGAATTACGTGAAATTTGGAAAATGAAATAAATGGAAAATTGGATAATGAAAGGGAAAGGAAAATAAAAATAAATGGGAAAATAAAGGAAAAGGGAAATGAATGTGAACGTGGAAAGGAATAAGGAAAAATGGCTAAGTGTGAAAAATGGTGAGGGGAATATGAAATTAATGAGACAATGGGAAAAATGACTAAGTATAAATTGAGAGAATAAATAGAGGTGAAGGGAAAGGAGAGGAGAGAACATGTCACTTAGAACACTTTTCATATTTCTTCTTGTAATACCTCCATTGGACTTTTGGACAAAAGTATGCATATCTTGGTCATGGAGACTCTGATTTTGATTCCACAAAATGCATGGAGAAGAAGATACTGAGGGATATGCAATGAACATATAATAGTTCAAAAATATTCATCTTTCAATATCATTTTGTTTAATTATTCCAGGAGCAGGAACATATAGGTGACCAAATTTTGGTTAACAATTGGCTCCAACTGCGGATAGTGACCTCCTGTGGGTTGCTGAGAACAACATAATCTTAAGACCAACTTCCTTCTCCATTGGGCTATGGAGTCATCTTCAAAAGTGAACTCTTGTAAATCTTCTTATTTCATGGAGTTACCTTCAAGTTTGACTTCCTTATTATGCAAAACTGAACCGAAGAAACAAAATATATACATACATGATCTACCTACACCTAAGGTGTCCCTTTCTTTCAAGTAAGGGACACTTTTAGGTGTAGGCAGATTTCCAGTGGATCCATTCGAGAATCCAATTGACCTTTGAAATGGGTTCCAGTAGTAAGAAAAAGATTGGGGTTGCTACCAATAAATCGAGAACATGAAAATCAGGAGCATGCCCAAAATGTACCACAATAGGATCGAGCAATGTATGGAGAAGACTTGTTTTAGGTGGCGGTGACAATACTTTCAGACCAATATTCAATATAATCTACTCTTGGCTTCCCCAAAGTGATATTGTCTTTGATTGGTGAGAGGTCTTCAACATTAGAATACATTCATCATTTTCCTTATTTCAACCACTTCAGGTTCTTAGTTCATAAAAATCTCAAGGTTGGTACTTGTGTATTTGGTGAAGGCTCCTCAATTTCGTCTCAATTTGTTTGCTTGAAATATCTTCATATGGAGTATATGGGATCTTGACATTTTCTTCTTGTAATTTGGAATTTTCATCTTCATCTTCAACAACGTGACTTGACTTAAAAATTTAATCCACTCTTTAATTAGATTCTTCTTCTATGCAATGGATATCTTCTTTTTTCTCAAAATTATTTTCCCTCCTGAATTCTTCTTTATTTTGTGTTGTGCTTCTTGCATATTGATTGGAGAACTTTTAATTTCTTCCTCATATGGGTATATGATATGCTTCTATCCTTTTCTCGGTCTTTGAAATTCTTTCCTTCATTCTCAATAACAAGATTTGATTCAGAAAAGTCTTGCTGTGTTTCATGATATTCTTCTTTTGAATAATTTATTTCATCATTTTGTCCATGTGGGAGAGAGATTGGGTAGGAATCAACATTTAAAACATCAGAAAAAACACATGAATGCACCTTTGGGATAAAATTTTCTATAAATGAATCTTCTAACACATCCTAACTAGTAATAGATTTTCTATAAATGAATCTTCTAACACATCCCAGCTAGTAATGGATTTAGGCATTAATGAACTATACCATTCAAGAGCATCCTCTCATAGAGTTTGTAGGAATAATCTACATGCAACATTGTCTTTACTGAGGTTGAAATCATAACATGTACCTTTAAAATTAATCAAGTGTTGCTCTGCATTTTCTGAAGCATCTCCAAAGAATCTAGAAAAAAATTCAATAGGAATATTGGGCATTTGAAAGTCTACTCCTGGTAGATTTAAAGGGGTATTATGAAATCACCTCCTTCTTTGAGTATTTATCCCTTTTACTAAGTCTTGCAGAGCCATTGATGGGCTTGATGAAGAATATAAAGAAGAATTATGACATGAATGAAACCTTTCATTTTGAATTTTTTCAATGGAGTTTCCAGGGAGTTCATTCTGCCGAATCTTTGGTGATTCTCGTTTCTTTTTGGAATTACAAAAAGGGTGAGCCATGATTAAAATAAACAACAATGTTCTTGAATCTTCTTCTCGAAACTTTGAGCCATTGAGATTTCTGGTTCCTCAAATATTTTGAAAATAAATCATTCCCCAATATGGTCGCCAAAAATGTTGATGCTTGAATCCGTCAGGACTGAAACGACAACCTCACAAGGATGTAAATCCTCCTAAGTTTTTATAGAGGTGGTACTCCTCTTTAATTTTAGATTTTCTTAGGATTCTAAATATTTAGAATATGGGACTTTGCATAAGTCCGTCGTAATAATCAAAGAAATAAAAGATAGCAAGAAAGATAAAAGGAAAATGTTTTTGTTTTCTTTTTTAAAGAAAGTTCCTAAGAAAGGACCAGGAATCACACACTTCACAAATTTAAAGCAAATAAGCAAAATTTCCTCACATCCATCATAGTTTAAGATAAAGATTTATGGTCACATAAAATAAAAAGAAGATGATCCGCATGCATAAGAGAACTTTAACAGAGTGGACACATGGGGAGCTCAAATAAAGATAATGATAGATCAACCTAAAATACTTTATATTATGAAAATAGGGTTACAAAGCACATTCGAGATTGTTCCCAAAGTAGCTCTCTTGAAATTTAAAAAAAATATATAGTCTGTTACATATTCTTTGAAATTTTAAATACGTTTGTCTTAAATAACGAGATTGGGGCTCCCACGTACCATAAGGAAAATAAATACAAAAAAATATGATTTTAAAAGGAAGACACTGGGTGATAGAAGAACAACAAGACCCGGTAAGAAGAAAAGAGGAGTTTTCAATCTTCGGTTAAACCTTTCTAGTGAAAAAGGTGGAATAACTGGATGAAAGACTTGACAAATAAAAAGAAGGATATGATCATCATAAAATTACTATGATGGTCTCTTGTTAATCACTGTTCACTTTCTTGCTTCTGTCCTTTTATTTTCTTCTTTGACGGTTACAAGAACTGTCTCAACTATTTCTTTCCCTTTTTAATAATTTTTTTTAAATAAAATTTTATTTTCATAATTTAATTAATTTCCCATTAAAATAGAACGACTATAATTTACTTTTCTGAAAGTGAAAACCAACTTTTTAACCATGAAAACCACTTCTAATTTTCTCTTCATCGTCTCATCTTTCCAATGATATAAAGTTTTCCCAAATCCGTTGCACGAATCTCAAGATATGAGCTTGTGAAGTTGAGTTGTCACGTAGGCCCAATACCAAATGAAGCTGACTGATACTTTAATTTCTTAGAAACATGTATCATCTTTCAGCACTTGAAACCTATCCCACTATCTTCTACATTGAAATAAATTTCCAATGGTATAAAGCTTGCGCGATTCCGACAACCAGAACTCAAGTTATGGCCTCCACAAGATCGTGACTCAGCTATCGTCGATCAAGTTTGATTGGTAAATGTGGACCCTTGATTTAATTTCGACCTCCTTTGTTGAATTTCGATCTTTCTTGATTATTCTTATCCCACATGTACGCAAATAAAATATTCTTAGTGGTATATAATGTTAAGTATAACATACATTTGACAAGAAATAAAGAAGTGAGGAGACTATGGAGCTTGGAGGATTCGACCCTTGGAAAATTGTTGAATATAATAATAATTTTGCATGCCCAGTGAACCACCAATGTGCCCAGTCAACAATGATGAGTCACCCAACCAAATGTTTCAACATGTCATCACTTGGTAGGCGAACAACCTGCCACTAATAATCTGCCATATGTCATCCAATAAAATCATGCCATGTGTCGCTTTTTGTATGCTGCCACATGTCTCCATTAATTAGTTTCCATGTGGCACCATCCATTTAACTGCCATGTCGATGTATATCATTGGTTAATAAAGTGTCATGTGTCACTTGGAGATGTTCCTCAGAGAACTTAGTACAAGAAAAATATTAATAAAATAATATGGCGGGTTCATAAGTTTACGTGAATGCAGAGGTAGGTGAGGAAATCACCGTGGACCTGCGGTAATACATAGTAAGGAATGAGTGTGAAAAATTCTAAGTGTAGGTGAAATGGAGATGAGAGATAAATAGTTGTAAAAGATTCTAGGTCTTGAGAATCAGTCAGATGGACTCATATAACATGAAATAAACATCACCAACCCTCACCAACCCACGAACCCGTGAACCCGCAGTAACTCATATATTTGGCTAAGTGTTGGAGAAGTTACATACTAAAGAGTAGTAAAAAGAGTTGTGTGCATTATGAAGGTGGCGAAAGTCAAAGTGCATTGTAAGGGTAGATAAGATGAAAAATATTCTTCGGAAATATTACCAACCCGCGAACTCGCTGTAAGCCATAGTAAATAAGACTAAGTTTGGAAAGTATATAATGGATCACGTGAAATATGGAAAATATGAAAAATGAAAAGAAATATATGAGAAATAAAGTAATTACCTTAAATTTGGAAAAGAAAATAAATGGAAAAATGGGATAATGGAAATGGAAAGGAAAATAAAAATAAATGGGAAAATAAAGGAAAAGGGAAATGACTGTGATCGTGGAAAGGAATAAGGAAAAATGGCTAAGTGTGGAAAATGGTTAGGGGAATATGAAAGTAATGAAACAATGAGAAAAATGACTAAGTATAAAATGAGATAATGAATAGAGGTGAAGGGAAAGGAGAGGAGAGAACATGTAACTTAGAACACTTTTCATATTTCTTCTTGTAATACCTCCATTGGACTTCTAGAGATAAGTATGCTTATCTTGGTCATGGAGACTCTGATTTTGATTCCGCGAAATGCATGGCAAAGATGATATCGAGAGATATGAAATGAACATATAATAGTTCAAAAATATCAATCTTCTAATAGCGTTTTTTTATTATTATTCCAAGAGAGAGAACATATAGGTGACCAAATTTTGGTCAACAACCCTGTTGATCGTCGTTCATACACTAGTACATATGGGCCGAAAATGCGATAAAATATTTCCACGTTTCTATAATTCATGGAAAAATATATTAATTTTTTTTCTTTCTTTTATTTTTTTTTGGTTTGGCCCTGACGTTCATCGATATAGCTACAGATTCAGAAAACCGTCTATATATCCATGAATTTTTGTTTCTATATCGACACTTGTGCCATGCATGTGAACGACACGTGTAGTGCAACGAGTATTGACTTTTTTTAGGGTCAAATAATTTATTTTCATTGCTATATCGACGAGAATCGATCTATAAATACATTTCCTTAACACAAATTTAGACAAATTTTCTATAGTTGTGGCAATTTTGCTAGTGATAGTTTGAGCCTTGATTTTTTCTATCACGTACTGATCCAGGTGGATCATATCCAAATTAGATAGAGTTAAAGTATTCAAAATGAAAATTAAATCTTACAAAGTGGAAGAGCTCGTCAACATCTTTCCAGTGACGTTCGTTTCGGGAAAAATGGCCTACAGATGACAAAGATATCGACAGTTGAAGTTTCATCAAAGATGGTTAAAATGGTGAAAAATGGGTTGAAATGGTTTAAAAAATGTAATTTGGGGCTATGGGAATTGAACCCAAGACCTTAGAATAAGGCCACCATGACCCCATGGTTGGGAAAAAGGGGGTGGTCAAGGGATTATGACGCAGACGCCAAGTCTGCCTCGGTAGGTCTTAAGGATCGTTCGCTCTGTTTCATGAGCCGAAGCAACTCCTTCGATTCCTTGCTGGAATCTCTTCTAAATCGATCCACAAGTCCTTTCGAGAAGATCCCCTGTGCGAACAACACTAGGCACGAGCTCCACCCTCTTTGTGCGACCACAACGCTATGACCAAGGCCTACCTTGAAAGGCGCTTGTCACAACTCGCCTCTCGCAAGTTCGCGAGTCGAAGCTCTCGACTCCTCTGGTCCAATCCTGCGATATCTGAGATCGCGAGATGGGTATACCTTCATCCCTTGTCGATGCCCTCCACACATGACCACCATCTAGGCTTAACACTAACACTTCTCGCTTCTTGCCACTTCGTGAGTTCAAAGTGTTGACTCCTTCCACAATGTGACGTGTGTTCGCCTGTCTATCCTTCAGGCCCACAACGTGGTTCTGCCACGTGTCTCCGAGTTCGTGAGATCCTTAGATCTATACCACCTGTCCTCCTCAATGGATGACTCCGATCCTCTTGCAAATTCGTTGCTCGCGACTTGGAGCACCCAACCTTTGGACTCTCACCTTGTGAACCTCCGAGTTCACGAGATCCCTTGATCTATGCCACCTGTCCTCCTCAGATAGATGACTATGATTCTCTTGCGACTTCGCTACTCATGAAGTCAAGA
Organism: Picea sitchensis; assembly: GCA_010110895.2. Taxonomy (NCBI): domain Eukaryota; kingdom Viridiplantae; phylum Streptophyta; class Pinopsida; order Pinales; family Pinaceae; genus Picea; species Picea sitchensis. The sequence continues at coordinate 1,431 of SNQJ01S0147088.1, read as the reverse complement.
GACTTCCTTCTCTGACCTCCGATGTCTGAATCCCCGATATGGGTGATCTCATGACACATGTGTGCTCCTAATGAACATCTCATATTCTTTCAGGACTTTCGTCTCCTCTGCTCTATTGTATGAGGTTTTAACTCCCTCGCAACTCTTGACAGATCTAACGGATGTCGGGTAATTGGACCAAGATCCAACGGTTCAGATCCTTTCTGCTCCATGCGCTCCTCTACTGCTTCCTGGATGTGGAAAACCAATGGTCTAGATCTCTTCTCCTCAACCTGATATGATGGCTGATGTGTGCCCTCCTAAGCTTCTGTGCTTTCTTCTAACACTTGGAAGAATTCCAAATGTCTAAGACCTTAACTTTGAATTCTTTTCCCTGCAATCTCTTCACCTCGAGTCTTGCTTGCGCGTACAAAAACGCCACTCCTCCTAAGATTTAAAAACTCTGAACTCTTCAAGGAGTTATGTATCCTCTGCACTCCTTCCAGCTACGACTTTGTGCATAAAAGCACTCGCCTTCTTGAGATTGACCTTCTCTGGAACCTTAAGAGGAATTCACGACTCCTGCACTCCTCGTAGAGTCTCTACATGCATGAGGTGCTATCCCTTCTGAGTGTACTCACGAACTCAGATCTCTAAGGAACTAAGTCCCTTTTTCCTTTCTCCCTAAGATGGAGAATTCAGATTCCCTCCTGGCTATCCCTCTGCTCAAGCAACCTTTTTGCTGAGAGTTTCAGGGTGTTCAACAACCCTGCGAAGATCCTTCTTCTTGGACTCTTCTACTAATTCCAGAACTCAAGGAGTTCTTTTCTCCTCTTGTGCCTATTTGCACACCTACTCAATGCCCACCTGGAAAAGTATCTTCTTACAGAACATTCAACATTTATGTCCCCTATTCTCAGAATCCTTAGTGATCCTTGTTCTCCTGTCTGAACTCACAACAAAGTTCTTCTCAATGCATCACTATGCATATGCTCAATGCCCGCTTGGAATAGCTCTTAGAATCCTTAGTGATTCTGATTTCAATCTGAATTCATAGCAGAGTTCTTCTCCTGTGTACTCCTTGCACTGGATTGATGCCCTCCTGACAGAGATTCACAGAACTCCTCAAAGATTCTATCTACAACTATGTTTTCTCATGCACAACCTTGCCTCCAAGGTATTCAACAACCTTGAGGTCTTCCTCCTGAGTTGTTGATTTCAACTTCTGTGCCCACCTGGCACGCCTCTATCTGAACCCACATAATTTAGAAATGCACCCTCTGTGCATGGCTATCAGAACCCGTAGCGTTCTATCACACCCTCATGGTGAGAAGCCTCAAAGACCTCTCAATCCTGAAACCAAACACACTCCTTCAAATGCAAAACTACAACATACATTCACAACATAATTTGAACACACATAGACATTCATTCAACACAGGAAATATGCAG
>SNQJ01S0147087.1:8511-23837 GCA_010110895.2 Picea sitchensis | reverse complement strand
AAAGAACCTGACACAAATAAGCCGCCCAGATGATAAAAATAAGGTGAGGATTCTGGTAAGTGAGGACCTGAAAGAAAGACTACTTAGAAAGTAAGAGATGAAGTTTTATTAATAAAACCCAATCACTTTCTTATCTCCTTCCTTATTTATTTCACCCTTAGCATCTCCCTAATTATGATTTCTAATAGTTACCCAGTATATAGAGATAAATAGATCGTATCGCAGGCCGCCCTTATCCCTCATTAATATCGTTATATTCCCCTTATGAATATAATATATAAGATAGTCTAGAAATGGATGTAGTGAAATCTTACAAAGCATCACCTTAGAGAATACTAAAGGATTGAGACCTCTTTGTTACCTGAGCGAAGGGGATATTCTACCTATGGGGACTCCCTATAGACAATAAGGGGATCTAAGGCACCCACACACACCTTACTTAAACCCATCACCAAAGTGCTTCAACCTGCCTGTAAGTTAAGTAAGGACGAACAATACCTTTTTGAAACACCACCGAAATGATACAAAGTTGCTCAGGGAGGCATACGAATAGAGGTTGCTCGTGGCCAAGGAAATAAGTCTCTGGCCCTGGCCCTTATCCTTATTACTTATGATGCTATTCTATACTTATTTATTGGCCTTGGCTTTCCTTTTCCACCCAGAAATATGAACCGTTCCAACTTCCCATAGTGATTCCCAATGTGATTCAAACGAAAGGTGAGGTGAGGTTAATCCCTCTCTCTAGCCCTTTCTACCCCGACAACCATGGCAAGGTGTCGCCCACTGCTCCTTCTAAACGGGACGGAAGGGGTTCTTTCACTGGCCTCTCTCTCCCACCGACTATAGAAAGGCGGGGTGAGCGTAATCACTGCCTTTCCATCCCGATAGCCAGCAAGTAGATGGGAGAAAGGTATCGCCTCCTATCCATTTTTATACAGACAACAAAGTGGTGTCTCTAGATCCAAGGAACGGTTTCAGCGGCCGAACAGGAGGGACAGGGGGCGGAGGCTAATTTCTATATTTAAGGTGGGCGGGAGGAAGAACGATGGATCGGGCGGCAACGAGTGAATACACACGGGAGGAAGGGACGCGATGTCAAATTCTTTGAGGAGAAAAGGGGGGGAGGAGAACGTAAATAGTAGTGAACGAGTCGTGGTCCATGCATACCTAGTGATTCTATTTTCTCCCCAAAACAAAGCAATGGCATCCTGGTATTCCATTATTCCCAATCCGAACTACCTTTCTGCGGGCATCAACTGATGGACAACGACCCAATCGACGCTACATGGAAACCCTCGATCAGCGCTTCATTCCTATCTCTCGCACCTTCCCGAACTGCATCGTATATGGATTCAAACTACATGGGCGTAGCTAAAGTTTAGTTGTGAAGGTTTGTATAATCCCACTCCCCTTCTTCCGCACGAGAATAATGAGCACCGGTAGAGCGACGAGAAGGTTTTTGGTTGATGAATCGATGAAGAAGAATATAAACCCCTATTAATTAGTCCCTATTAACTAGTAAGGGGGAAGGAGGCAGGAAAGATTTGTTGACTACTAATGCCCAAACCCCAAAGAATGCAGAGTCAGCCCCAGATACGAAAAGATTTGTTGTTGAGCAATTATTTATTAAAGCCCAGAGAGATAGTAAATATATTTATCGCATGGAATATTGAAACACCTTGATAGGTATAGAGAAAGCTTGCCCCTTCGATTGAGAAAGAGCTCAAGAAGTTACTTGATGACCTGGTTGTTTGAGTAAGGGTGATTCATCCCACTGCTTGGCCCCAGCATCGCCCCCGTCCCGGGCCCTGTTTCGTCTGTTTGGTCTCCCTTCTCCAGCATCCACATTTAGCGAGGCATTTGTTTTCCTATCCCCGCTCTTATTAATGAAAGGCAAGGCTGCGACTTCCTTGGCTAAACAGAGAGGGATCTCTTATTAATGAAAGGAAAGGTTATTGAGTGACCGATGGGAGTACTACGCGGTGGCCTATCCCCAAGAAAACCTAATATAATTATAGTGAGGGAAAGAAGCGGTCTAACTTCGATAAGTTTCTCCTGAGCATAGGATTTTCTGCATGGTCCGGGCATGGAAAATAGCGTGATTATCTATCTATTGAGTTTCAAACATTCACTTCCTTGATCAACTGGCGAGAGCCGTCGCTTATCAGAAAATGTCTTGCATTGGGGCTAATAATAAGGAATCGTTTCACCCACCTTTCACCATTGTTTAAGAAATAAGAGAAGAATGAATAAATAGGTTTTGTGACTTAAATAAAACAATTGTTGGTCTAGTGGGTCGGGGATATGGCAGTGCTAGGGAGTTGGTAGAAGCCCAGACCGCCCATGTTTCTCAGTAATTCATTGCGTTGTCACTCACATAACTCTTTTCTTCGTTCTCGATGTCTCTATATGACACTCCTGCACCAACAATGGACAAGTGGCAGGGATTTACTACTCCTCTGTTCGATATGGTCGTGGAGTTAGGAGTTTCCGTGTAGTAGAGGTTGATCAAGACCGGGCTACTTTTCCCAAAAGCTATTTAAGTAGAGTGTGCATTCCTACGGTCGAGATAACTCTCTGATCAGGCCCAGAGCTGATCGACGAGAACCAACAACCTTTTGCACCCCTGGTATTACGCATTCAATCTTATTCTTTTTAGTGAAGAGAAATGGATTCTAGTAGTAATAGCGAGCACGCCTATCCATCTCAACTGCAACCAACCTTCGATGGGAACCTCATAATCATACTTCCGAAATGGAAAGGGAAAATAGGGTTAGACAGATAATAGTGACTATTTAAGAGGGAAATATAGAGTAGACAGCGTGAATATGAAGTCTTATTGAAAGGACGGAATCGGGGTGCTCAATACTTATTCATATAGAAACGGTGAAAGGTTATAAATGGTAAAAGGCTAATCATCAAGTTTAGAAAAGAGTCTATTATATACGCATTAACTAGTCGATATTTCTCTGATGAGAGCTCTTTTCGCAGAATATTGCTTCCTCAGGTCGAGCCCCCTCTCCTATTAGTAGAATAATACTATTTTCATTTAAGGTCGTGCCCTACTATTATAATGTGGAAAAGGAAAGAGTTCTCGGACCTCGTGAAACAGTGTCTCATGAAACATGGCATGGGGAATCAATATCTCTCGAATAAAAAGTTATCCATGGAATGAGAACCATCACTCGCTCACCTACAAATAGTCAGGTGGAAGCTTTCAAAAGAAAGAGTCCCGTCAAAGCTGTCATGGAATAGTCGGGTTGATAGCGCTTAAAAAAGCAAATAGCCCCGTCAAAGTGAGAAGCAGTCTGAACCTCTTGACTGAGATACCGATGTGCCAAGCATTCAATACTTCCAAGAAATAAATACTTCCAATAGCCTCATTCAATACTTCCAATAGCCTCGTATCGCTTGCTATCTCACTTATTATTGTGCTTCCATCACTCAAGTATCAAGACTTCCAAGCAATAGATATTCCATCGCTCACCAAAGTAATAACTCACTGAATATAGGTCTTCGACCCTTACAGAAACTATCGGAACACTAATTAATACATCTAAGCCATCTAACCTGCCAAGCATCCTAACCTACCTCTACTAACTGATTCTAAAACTGAACGGGCGTTAAGACTGCTTCATGCCGGGTTGGCTGGAATGCACCCCAGTCTGGATGTAAAGATAAAATGCCATAGAAAGCCCCCTTACTACAACCAGTCACTTAAGGCCTCTTCAGTTGTTTCCAATATATGGTGGGCTGGATCAGTAAAGATGGCTGGCAAGAATAAGTCATGGCAGGAATAAGGCATGGCAGGTTGGAATGCATCTCTCGCTGGTTGGTCGTCCCTCCCACGAATGGTCCATCATAGCTTTACCATGAATGATATCCTTCCCTCGTAACGAACACAAAGAGTCTCAATATCCCAGTTCAGTCACCTTCATCCAGGGCACTCGCGACGCCCCACCAACCTGCTCTAAAACCTTAGCAGAGTTTCTCCCATAGGGGAGAGGGAGAAGGGTTCTAACCTTGCTTACCTTATCCAGATAAGGGTTATAACCTTTCTTCCAAATACAATGAACACAAATAATATAAATATCCCGTCTCAGTATAAGCATATTCCGGAAAAAGCTCCATTGGCCATTTCCGGGTGATATACGGCGTTTTACCCGGGTCTTATGAAGTCAGGTAGGGCCAACTCATTTCACTCCCCTCAATTCAATTGGATACGCCTTCACTTGGTCGTGAACTCGTATCATTTATTTTGGTAACTAGAGATAGCATAAAGCCAGACTAGATATAGCATAAAGCCAGAGAAAATAAGTAAGCCATAACTCCCTTTGGCTTTCCTTCCTTTAAGGCTTTGTTAGGACCTATTTTATATAATGGCTTTGGTGATTGTTTCGTATATAATATAGAATAGAGCGGGCAGGGATGGATAAGATAATGTATGGGATTGAAGAGGGCCGAGGGCGGGTGGAAAACCGTTAGAACGTTATGTGCCTGCGGGTGGGTCATAACCCATTCCTTTCTCCGGCAGGAGCTTCATGGCAGTTCTGGTTGATCCAGGCTGAATATCATATGCAAGCGGAAATAAAGAAACCCACCCTCAATCCAATCAAACACCCACCTTCCTTCCTTTTCGTTTGGCCTGATAGAATCATTATGTGGAGGATACAGTCCAGCAAGCAATATTGTCCAGTGATCAATCCAGACTACAATACAATACCCCTACCTGCGATCATCTACCACGAAACTCCCTATCTATATATAGGCCATTTCGACCTTGTTCAATGATGGATGATCTGTGAAACCTCGCTCGATTGGAAGGTTCTGAAATGAATTAATTTGATCCTTCCTTTTTCCGCATGAGATGAGCTTACTGAAGAAAAGAAAGAAAGGCATTCGCGTTCGCTAAACTATCCTTTCCCGAGTGGGTGGAGCGAAGCGAGGGGAAGATCATTTCCCGAGTGGAGCATCTTCACTTCCGATCTCAGAATCGGCTGGATTGCTTTGGCTGACTGAGCTGAGGTCCCTCAGAGTCCGAGCTAAGCTTGATCCCGCCCGATAGCCAACCAATCTGACCCTATTGATTTTGGTAGCCGATCTGACTGATCCGATCCAATTGATCCAACCTAGGATGCCCTAACGTCGACCTGTGAATGCGAAATATAGTCATTAAGAATCCTCTATTTTAAGCATTCTCCCTAGGGAAATCGAAGGAAGTCGAGGAGCTACCTCGACCGCTAGTACGAGGATTTCGACATTGATCTCTTGGATCCTCGATGTGGGGCATCATATTCATCATATTAAGAACAGTCGCATCTGGATCTAAAATACCCTTTTTCCATTGCAAGCCACACTGTATAGTATACGACGCCCCTTGTTCCTGTTCATCCAACCCCAAAAACAACCCGAGGGGGTACGGCTTCAGAGCTTCTCATTCGTAGCTTCCCTTGATCCGAACCTCCCTAGTCTCTTCTGAGGAACTGCATTCTGGTTGTTTTGCGCATCATGATTTCGAGGTGGGTAATCATAAGTAATAGTATGCCCCATCACCTTGCTCCACTCCCCTTGTTTAACAACCATGAGCCGGTATTTCTTAGCTCGGTTGTTTGGAGAGAAAAAGAATAGAAAAATGTGACAATTCCCTTCCCTTCCTCGCCCTCTTATGTCAGGCGAGCAAGCTGCTTAACACTCCTTCCCTGCGATATGGGAAAGTACTTTGTTCCTCTATTTCGGATAAATAGAGAGCTAAATGCACCTTCCCCAGTTTGGGAAAGAGCTAACGCTCCTTCCCCACGATACGGGAAAGTACTTTGTTCCTCTATTTTGGATAAATAGAGTGCTAAACGCCCCTTCCCCTTTGGGAAAGCGGCTCCGCTTCGCTTCGCTCCAAGGTAATTCCATTTGTTTGTGAAATATTAGATTTTCACATATAGTTGCTAAATATTTCAATTACCAGGTCAATTACATTTTGTTTCTTAAATATGTTCTCTAGGCGGAAAAACAAGGGTGAGTAAGAGAACTCTCAACCGGCCCTCCACCAAATAAGTAAATTGAGGGATAACCTACACAAATTCCCGCCTCTCAGTTAGGCAATAATCTCTTTGAAGGATCAAATCCTCTATCAGGGAGTTAGTCCCCTTCCCCACACCCTGACGATCTGTTCCAGCATTATGGTCGCCTACCTACCTGGAAGTAGTGGTCGTGGTGGTACAGCGGTGGCCAGCCTATTCACCCAAAATAATTCCCCTATTTATAAGTCAGTCAGTCGATTCGGGATTGGAGGATTTAGGTGTTACACTGGCTGCATTTTACTTTCTTCAACCGCACCACCCTTCTTGACCTTCATGTATTTAGATAGGTTTTCGAATGGCAAAAAATGGGAAGCTTTCTCCGTTCGTCAGTACAGATTTGGATGGAATTGAAGAGCACCATTTCATATTCATAATTTCACACACAGATCTGGAGTAAAAGGATTCAAACCTTTGCATGTCGGTACCAAAAACCGATGCCTTACCACTTGGCTATACTCCATACGCATGCCTGAAGGGGGAAAGGAAAAGCAGGGCTCGGCTTGAAGAATGAGTGAATCGGGGAATTACTTGACTGTACCGGGCGCGGGTGTTGGGGAATTATTTGACCGTTATCTCGCCTCCAACTACGATATATAGTTACAGAATTTTTCTTACTGACCTACGATAGTGAAGGTTATCCCCTATATTTCTTCCCCTAAAATCCTGAGCAGAGCTCACTCAGGACCAAGACCCTACCCTACTTCCCCTAAAATCCTGAGCAGGGCTCACTCAGGACCAGGACCTTCCCTGAGCATAGCGAAGAAGGTCTTACCTTCACATCCATCAGGTAAGGTCCCTTGCCTGCCTAAGCATAAGGTAAGGAAAAGCATAGTGAGGATTTCCCTGAGCTACGGTCTAGGTCTTACATACGCATAGCTCATGTTCGCTCAGGTAAGGTGAGAAGGTAAGGTCATCCCCTATATTTCTTCCCCTTAAAGAGCTCTGGAAGGTAAGTGACCTTACCTGAGCTCTGCGAAGGGTTGGTGATTATACCCTCTAATTTGAACCCGGTAAGTATCGGCCTTACCTACCTGAGCATAGCTCGGCTAAGGATAACCTTACCTCCCTTCCTTCCTTCGCTTCGAAGGAAGCAAGCAAAAGGATAACCTTCCCTTCGCTATGCTCCCTGAAAGCCCACACAAAATCACACTGCTCTACAGGCAGGGATATAGCAAATGAGCCCGGTTCCTATTCTCTCTTTGTTCGGAAGCGGGGACTTATACTGTTACTGTAGGGGAAAGAAAGGAATAGGCTTAGTAGGGCTCGAACCTACAATATCACCGTTATGAGCGGTACGTTTCAACCAATTAAACTATAAGCCCCTACGATTCTCTCTACATGCAATTCGCTCACTTCGGGCCCCCCACCCCTTAATCAATCGCGGAAATATGAGTATTGTGCCTCCATCTATCTATTTCCTTATATTTCCAACCAGAAATTGTTCATCCATCTCCATTTCCCATTCATTCATTTCTTTCCTATTTATTCATTTGAAACGAAAATGATTTTTCAGGTTCTCCTTCCACCCGCTTGCTTACTTACTCTACTGACTCTACTTACTCGACTGACTCTACTTACTTACGTGACTTACTTGACTTACTTACTGGCTTTCAATACGTTACACCTAGCTTTAAATATGCTACGCCTAGCCTGTCTAAGACATTAGTTACTCCTAGCTTGAAATATACCTATGGCATAGCTTTAAATTTGCTACGCCTAGCTTGAAATATGTTAAGTATTATTTGATTCCCTCAATACTTACATACGCATCCATATTTGAGGAAGGTGAGGTTGTTTCTGGCTCGCAATAAAGCTAGGGCCCGGCAACTAGTAGTCCGTCATATCTATCTACCTCTCCAAACACAATATCTTGAGTACCAATTATGGTGACCACATCTGTTGGAATGTGATGTTTGGACATAGAATCGAGTCCTTGTAAATGGGCAGAGCCAGGTGCTCTTATTCTACGACGATAGGGATGATTGCTTCCATTACTGACCAGAAACACACCAAATTCTCCTTTAGGTGCTTCAACTGCGGTATGGGTAGAAGAAGATAGTACGGAAAAACCTTTTGTATGGGGTTCAAAATGGTGAATTGAGGTAGAGTAGACTGATGATCACGTAGTCATTCAGGTAGGTCGTTCTTTGGAAAATCTTGCTCCTGCTCCCCCAGACCATCTTTCTCTCTCCAAACCTAACGTGATATTGTCCCATCATAAGGCTCTCTATCTATAGATTGAGCCATTACCAGTTGGACAAGAAGTTGATTCGTCCAGACAGAACACAGTTGACTGAAAGAACCGGTCTGCGAGGGGTTATCCCTTCCCCAGTGATCCTCGCCGCAAGGTTATACCCCTTGCTACTATAGGTCTAACCGATAGGTATTACTGATGTTGCATAGCACTTTTTGCTCCAGACCCCTCCCTAGTTCCCATTCTCTCGCTTGTTGAGCGAGATCTGCTACTACATTATATTAGCAAAATGGGGCGGGCGCTACTTATAAAGCCAGAACAGAATTTGTGTAGGCACTATATATAGATCTATAGTGCATGCACAAATTCTTAACCTCCACAAATGCATAACCTTACCTTTACGGTCTAATATTACTGACATAGAAAAGTGGGATTCCCGGAATAGCCAGCAATAAATATATTTTTTCTGCTCCCACTTCCGAGCTAGCTACTGATAAATAGGGGCACGTACTTATAAATAGAAATATTGATCTAAATCCCAATATAACTAGGCGAGCCCACCCACTCGGTGAAACAGCAATATGCGCAACTCATAAAAAAAAATGTATGTTTGTTTCGCATATTATTAATTATATTATTGGAAATAAAGGGGGTTATGCCTGTACACAATGGACTTACTTACTGGCTTTCAATATGTTACGCCTAATAAATAGGGAGGGGCAAGGCAGGCTATGTGGATGGAAGGGGAAACCTTAATGACGAAGGTAGTTTTGGCTTTTTAGCCCCACTATCTTCACCGGACAAGTTAATGGGGGAGCCGTGGTGAACGAAACCTCGGTTCATCTCGCCCCACCCCTATTATTATTGTAATATAGGTGGGGCAATTTCCCCGCACCTGACTATGATAAGCCCTCCTGAGACCAGTGGACCTCGAATAGCTTCATAACTAGTGATCGATCAGAGCCTCAGGCTCGGAAATAATCCTGATAAGGCACTTAGCCTGAGCATAGCGAGCGAAGGGTAAGGGATAACTTCGTTGGAGCGTCTTTCCAGTGAATGGCCCAACAAGGAAGGTGGGTGTTAGTGGTTCATCATGGTCAATGATGCTAATCTGTGTTGCTACCCTATTCTTATTCATCGGGAAGAAGAGAAGGTTCTACCTTTCCTGAGGTGGGTGAGGGGCGGGCCTGGCTGGGAAAGTGATTCTAGAATTTTTCATTTCATAATTGGTGTAGGATTCCGAAGGGAGGGAAGGTTATCCCGGAATGCACTATAAATCGATCGTAGTTTCTTACCTATAGCAAAGGAAAGGTCTTATGCATAGCTCTTCGAGGGGAATAAATATAGTGATAACCTTACCTTCTAGCTCTAAGTGATCTCCTTCCCTTTTCCACGGGAAAGGTCCTAAAAGAAAAGGTAGGTCAACCCCGAGTTAGAGTTCGGGAAGATATGAATGAAAGGCCCTTGCTCTTTTTAGCCCCTCAAGCTATTCCACAAAAGAATGATATATCTCTTTCATTGTATATAATATTATGCAATTATGATACCCAATGCTAAAGCGTAATTACTTAATATATAATGACCAGTAGTCGCCCATAAAGAAAGAAAATGGAGTTATGTACTTAAAATTGACTCATCTGGTAGGGGGGCTTTATGCACTTAGATACCTGGCTAGTGACTGAAATAATACGAGTCAATACGTTACACTTCGCCTAATGGTCGGATTTTGGTTGAGCTTGCTTGCACTTCCTCATCCTCCCTATGGTCAGATGAGAGATAAATCCCTTGCCCGATGCGGGCAAGCAATAAATTCCTCTCCCCTACATTTGAGAGCCTGCTTGCGCTTCCTCATCCTCCCTATGGTCAGATGAGAGATAAATCCCTTGCCCGATGCAGGCAAGCAATAAATTCCTCATCCTCCCTATGGTCAGATGAGTGATAAATCCCTTGCCCGATGCGGGCAAGCAATAAATTCCTCTCCCCTACATTTGAGAGCCTGCTTGCGCTTCCTCATCCTTCCTTTGAACCGGTCGGATGAGTGATAAATCCCTTCTCGGGCAAGGTTATTTTGCACTTTGATGCAGAGGAGTTTGAATTTGTTTGTATGGGCATATATAGGAACAAAGAGAGGGAAGGCATGAACAAAGACCGTCCCAAACATATAAATCATAGTAACTCATTCGATTTGTGGTCTATGTAGGATTATGCGCTGGAGTAATAAAATAGGTATACTCTTCTATTGTTCCCATATTATCCCACCTCCTGTGGGGTTGACAAATTAGGTTATCTTGGTTTTACTTATGGGCGATCTTGTCAGGATTCCCTACCTACATCAATTCCTCCATGCACTTGTATGATGCGAGTCTTACTGGAACTATACTCGTTTATGTCAGGGTGGAATAACCGTAATGGTTGCTTCTTTTGGCTTATTAGTTGGGCTTTACATAGATTCGTGTGGACAGAGTAAGTAAGAAGGGAGTTTCATTAAATGTTTGAAGAAATAGTCGGGCTCCACATAGATTCGTTTGGATCGAGTAAGTTACTATAGGGAGGTTAGAGAAATGTTTATCTGTTGAGATACCGGATGCTTACCGAAAGAGGGGAATTGCACGTAAGAAAAGGGATTATTTTAATGAACCAGCTCCCACCAATCGAAGTTTCATGCATTTAAGTTTAAGATGGTAGTAAACTCTGTAGTTATCAGCTGGGCCTAAACAAGACCGCATAGAAATCTCCACAGAGCTATCACTTCTATCTCTCCATTTTCATTCAGACATATACGTTCATCTACACTATCTTAGTAGTGCGTTCTTTTGGGGTGAGTAATATGTTTGTGAGTGTAAGAGGGCCCCTACCCCCTTGTTTCCCTCTTAAGCGCTCTAACCAGCCCTCCCTCTTAAGGACCCATTAATTCCTGCTGTGATACGGCCCTCTCCTTCCTCGTTACTGTAGGCCTCTAGCAAGCAAAGAACCAGCTATTGGGTTGAACAGCTTCAATGGCCCTTATTATTTTATTTAAGGTCACTTTTCGTCCGCCTTCGGCCTGATTAGATCCAAGGGGATAAGTGAATCAACCACGCTTTGCTTTGGGCCCGCTACCAAACATGGAACCTTGTGAAGAGAAGCTGGTTCTACTGCGGTTCTTATCAATTATTAAACTGCGGGCATAATCTCGTATAATATGTAAATACAGAAAATGAAGCTGAAATGGAAAGATATTTATGTCAAATAGTGAGAGATAGCGAGAAAACCCCCTACCCCTATCCACTTCCTTTTTTTTGTGACAAAGACCGCTTTTTGGAGCAAGCACCCAATATACTTCGCTAAGTTTCGTTTTGTTTCTCGATCCACACAGCAGCAGACGTTTAAGCACAAGAAGCACAAGTTCAGTGATTTGATCCAACTCCTCTACTGTCCTTCCTCTCCCGTTGGTCTCACCTGCTTGGGCATCCTTGGCCTTGGCTACCTTTCTTCTCTGGTTACCAATAACCTACCGTACGAAGGGGGAAATAATTACTTTGTATTACGGTAAAGACTGAGCTATGGCATAGTCCCACCCCACCAGAGAGGGGGGAAGAAAGCTAGGCTAGATCAAATCAATAGGGAAAAAGCTAGAAGAGATAGGATGGGTTCTAGAGCAACTAACTATGCGGGTCATTGTGGGTGCGAGGTCTCTTTCCTTCCCGGTTAATAAACTCAGTAACACCCCAAACCTTGATGGCGAATGCGACTGTGACAAATGCGAAGAAGAAATCTATCGAGGCGAGGGGAAAGGTTGTGACTGAATCTATCTTTTCATTTTCCTTCCCCAGCTCGCATATTCCAGCTGGCTCTCTTCCTTCCCAGTTACTCACACTTACTCACACTTACTCACCCTCTATTTTTTCCCCTCAAAGAGATAGCTCAGGTATGGTTGATTTTTCTTATCTCTCTAGTTACTTTATTATACGTAATTACGTATATAATGAGGGCAGAAATGCATAATTACATATATAATAGCAGCCACTTATTTCCTCGGTGATGCAGGAGCATCCGCAACATCCGCAATACATCATATGAACCAGCACGAGGAGAAAGAGAACATACAGCTGGACAAGCCAGCAAACCTTTTTGATTTTGAATTTCACCTTGGTATTGTTGCGTCGCCGTTTACTAAAGGTATTCAAAGCTGAGCGCATTTGTAATATAATGTAGATAAGGAGGCATTTAACAGTTTTAAATGCTGGTAGATAGGGTTAGCTATAGATTAGACAGTTTCATCTTTCCAGGAGGGAAAACGAATATAGGCACCCTCCTTGTGTAATTAATTATTATTCACATCTTGTATTATTCAGCAGTAGCATGAGAAAGGAAGAAGAACATAGCAGAGAGCTTGTGAAGAACCTCCATGTACAGACATTGAATTAATAGGAAAGATTTTATTCAATCCCATGGATGTGTTTAGTCTCTTTGTGTTGTTGATATTATGCTTTTGCATACTTTCTTCCTTATATGTTTATCTTTTATATGCTGCTTATGTGATAGCATATCAGGTTAGAAACCTGAGAGAATGAGTTTCAATTGTTTCTCTGCTTGAGCCAGGAGATTCCTACATAGAGTGCAGTTGAATTCCTCTGCATAGAGTGCGTCGAGGAGGCTAAGCAGCTGAACCTTTGTTCTCGTTTGCCCAGGGTGAATTGGGATTGTTCAAGCCGTGTAGGTGAGTGCAGGTTGGACGTGGGTCTCAGCCGTTAGTCTGAGGAAAGAAGCTCAAAATCTCTGTTGCGGGCGAGTGCACGGGATTTGAATGACTTCAACACTTGGAGAGTGATTGAATGTTGAAACGTGAGCAGACCTCGTAAAGGTTCTCTGAAGGAGTCAGTCGAATAAAGTTCAGGAGGGACAGTTCTTTTGTTTCGCTGTGGGAACAGACCCAGGAAAGTTCGCACAGGGAAAAGGTGGTGAAGTAGAGAAAAAAAAAACTCTTCAAGAGGAAGAGAATCGACGACTTGGAGTTGTCGAGGAGAAACCCGAAATCCCGAGGAGCGTCCGATCGTGGAAGAGTTGCGCAGGAGATAGCCGTAATCACAGGCGAGGAAGGATCAAAGCCCATCGGGCTTCGGGGTATCGGCATTTGGGGATTGATAAGGCGAGGATTCACCCCTCGTAGAATCGCGAATCATGATACCCCGAATGAATCTGCACTGTTGATCTGGACGAGGACACGTGGCACAGGATCCCTTTGGATCAGGGTTCGACGTTCGGCGTTCCCGGAGGTAAGAGTTTTATACTCTTTGAAATTGCAACCGGCGATTTCCCAAGTCAACTGGAGCCGTCGATCAACAGGAAGACACGTGGCAGAATATCTTGAGGAGTCGGGATTCGGGGTTTGGCAGGGTCTGTGACCTTGTGTATCAGGAAGCGCGAACTCCCGAATCGCGAAATCCCGATAGAACGAGGGGAAGATAGGTGTCAAGAAGTAGGCCTCCCCAGGAGATGTTGACACGTGGCATCGGAGAATCGGGGTTCGTAGTTTTGTGATGCAAGTGAATGGTGACCGGTAAAATCGCGATCCCACGATCCCCAATCGCACGAGAAAGAAGGTGACGTGGCTGAAGTGGGACCTCAAGAGTGAGGGGAGGATAGGTGTCATCGGACTTCGAGATTTCGGCGTTCGGGAAATCGGGGTTCTCGACGCCCAAGAGTTCTCGCATCGTGGATTCGCGATCCACGAAATCCCGAAGGAGACGTGGTAGCATGGGACCCAAGGCTCATTGGAGGACAGGTGGCGTGTTGTCGGAGTTCGGGGTTCGGGGATTTGAATTGCACGAGATCATGCACACAAGGTTCGCGATATCGCGAGACCCGATCTCCCGATTTCCGAAGGGAAGATTTTCTGAATAGTGTTCTGTGGGTGACAGGAACTCCTGAGGGAGAAAGAGAGCCGTTGACTCTTCGGGCCCGTGAGAATTAGAAGGTCCTGGTGGAGCGGCTTGCTCGGTGAGGGGCGGGTTGCGTCAGGGTGGTATCAGAGCCGGAAGTTGAGTTCTCTTTGTGCAGGAAGTAGAGGGAAGTAGATACATAATGCTGCCCAGGAGAGAGAGGCAGTCACCTGATCATGAGGATAGGGACGCCCGGAGAAGAGGTAGGCCCGCAGGGAATCCAGAAATGGAACGTCAAATTCGAGATCTCAGGGAGAGACTCGAATATATGGAGGCCACTCAAAGGCGTGGAGCCGACGCAGGAGAGTTCAGCGATCCCGAGATTGAAGAGGAAGCTGGACATGATGAAGGAGAGGTCTCAGCAGAAGATGCCTTGACAGAGAGGTTGATTAAATCCATTTCGAGGATGAGCTCGAAGACGAAGATGGATATTCCCGTTTATGAGGAAAATATAAACACTGAGGAGTTGATGGATTGGATCCGAGCACTCGACACCTACTTAGATTATGAAGACATCGAAGAGGATAAGAAGGTAAGACATGCTGTCACTAAGATGAAGGGACACGCAGCCTTATGGTGGGACGAGCTGCAGGTGGACAGGCGTTCCAAAGGCAAACAAAAGATCAAGAACTAGGATCGGATGATCGCCAAGATGAAGGCCAAGTTCATTCCGAGGGACTACCAGATCACTCTGTTCAGGCGCATGCAGAACCTGAGGCAGAAGATGATGACGATGAAGGAGTACACCGAAGAATTCTATAGGCTCAACATTCGAGCTGGTCATCGGGAAAGTGATGACGAAAAGGTGGAAAGATACCTGAATGGTCTTAGGTATGACATTCAGGATGAATTGAGCATGGTTACCGTCCGCACAGTTGAGGATGCGTACCAGATGGCTCTAAAGGCTGAGGAAAAGTTGAGCCGCAAGCAGGGACAGCGAGGGCGAGGCAGAAGCCAGCCACGAGGTAAATTTGTTGTTCAAGAGAGAACACAAAAGCCCAAGGAGGATTGGAAAAAGCCTCAAGGAAAAGCTGAAAGAGGTGGAACCTCACAGCAGAGGCAGCAAAATTTTGAGCCGAGGAGGCAGCGACCGGATCAGCAAGGAGATTACGCTGATGCCAATACATTTCCTCGTAC